>BPLR01016717.1:0-41813 GCA_021605095.1 Caerostris extrusa
ATTACGTGTATTGCTCTACGTATCTGTCGTTGTGCGTTTATAATAAAAGTGTCTTGAAAAATTATTATTATTTTGCTCTTGACTGAGTGACTTAAAATCAAGTAGCTGTTAAAAATAAAATATTGTCTATGAGTTCTTTAAAGAGATGTTTTCATGAGAAAAGGAATGCGTTTACACTACTTTTATTATTAGTTGCTTATAATTAATTTTAATATATATGCATTATTTAATTTTATTAAAGCCATTGGGGAGTTTATTTTTCTTTCTTTTTCTCACAGTCGTCATCCACAATTGAACCAATATTTGCTAATTTTCTTTTGTTTTTGATAATTTCATTTTCATGCAATCAAATAAAATCACTTGCTTGCATTTCAAAATCTGTTATTGTTCATGAATTCTCTATTTAGTTTTTCTACTTTTAAAAATATAAATTTCTTTTTAAATTGGAAATTTATACATTTAAACTATTCTTTTAATTAAATTTTAATAATTAATATAAAATTTAATACAACTTATCTTTATTTAAACAAGTATTTAAAGATGTTTACATGAAAAGTATGGTGATAATTATCCCTTTAGTGATATTTAATATATTTGCTTTTAATTGAAAAACCAAAAAATCTCCACAGAATTTTAAAGGTTTTCGCTTAGTTTCTTTTTACTGTTTATTAGGCGACCCGCCATTGCAAAGAAAAAAACAAAAATGCCGTTTGAATTCAAATATTTTTGTTACGCTACCACGCTTTGTTCAAATCTTCAATGAAGATATTTATCTTATTTAGTTTGCATCATGCTAGTAATTAAAAATCGTAATAAAGGTGAAAATTTCAAATCGAGTGAGTATCACTTTGATATTAAATTTTGTTAACTGCAAAACAAATTTACTTTTGTTAAAAAAGACTGCAGAGAATGTAATGTAAATCTAATTATGGAATCAAATTTAACAATTCATTTTCATTTTTATTTTTGTTATTTAAAAAGCATTATTTTTGGAATAATTTTATGTGTAGTAGTGTAACATAATAGTTTGTGTATAACAGTTTTACAATTATGTACTATACATGTACATGATCGTAGATAAGAATCTCCAGAAATTTCATAATTCAATAAGAATTAATGAGAATTTATGTGGAACAGCGAAATATAAAAACCGTGCTTGGTTTGGATTTTTACATTTTAGTATTTTTGGTACTTACGTATTAACGGTACCTTGGCCACAGTTGCGCCAATGTTAAAGCAGGCACTGCGCCAACCTGCAGCTACAGATTTTGGGGTTTTTTGTGGTTATTCTATTGGTTTGGTAAATCTTTAGTAGCTGTTAGATTGGCGACACACGATAAAAGCGCCAAGTCTCGCTAAAGGCACCGTTAATACGTAAGTACCGTATATATACAGATTTTCCTTCTTTTCCCTGCTGCCGTAGATTTTATAGACTAATAACGGCGCTTGAATTGAATCTTCTGATGCTACGGTGGACGATTTTTATTGTTGGTTCCAAAATCCGACTTGTTTTTCTAAAATATGATGTGTGTAGTTAGTATTTTATTGAAGGAATAATAACTTGATTAATTTTGATTGTCTACTTAAATTTTTATTTAAAATAATTTTTTCCAGTTTGTTTTGATGAAAATTTAATATTTATTGGTTTCTAAAAATTTGAAACTGACAAATGAAACTGATAATCAAAGATGTGTGCGTTTCAGAATTCAAAACCTGAAAATACAAAACTGCATGAATTTTTAAAAAAGTTCATGAAAATTCCTGATTTTTATATTTTGATGAAAATCATGAAATGATGATAAAAGCGCTTGGGATGATAATGTAATTTGTAGGTAATTTAAATAGACATTGAGTAAACTAGAATAATAAATGTTTAATTAATAGAAATCTATGATTTTTTGTAGGTCATTTTTAAAACATAAACTAAGGCAATTCAATTTGGTTGATGTTGTTCTTTTAATATTATGACTAATATTTGTTTCATTAATAAGAAGCATCGCTTTTGATTGATACACAATTACAATAGTAAAATGATATTGAAATATTTTCAATAGATTTTATGATTGTTACATTATGCAATCATGATCTTTCATTATTTATTACTCTCCAAAAGTGAGAGCATGTTACATACTCATGATCAACTGAGATTCGTGGAAGAATTAAAATTTATATTTTATTTTATTTATTTTATTATTCTTTGTAAACATAACAAATTATTACTTCATTTTTGGTGAGTTTAAATTTTTTCGAATGATAAATGACCTAATTTTCCTAAGTTAAATCGTCTGTTTACATTTGTTTGGAAATAAGCTCCAACATGAAAAATAAAATAAAATTATTCTACTTAATACAGAATAGTTTATTATACAAATTATTTTTCAAATTAAAAAAATTATATGAGAGTTTCTATATATAAAATAAGATATAAGTGTTGTATTTCATAACACTTACAAACTAGAACACATAGCTAAATTTTCCATGTACTGAATAGCAAATAGCAAAAAGATTTTTATTAGTTGTTTTTTAATTAAATATAAACCTTATTTTTAAATTCAGTTTCAAATTATTCAGTTTCGAAATCGTCTGCAAAAGAATTACGAATTTGAATTGACGTCATAATTCTTTAATCATTCTTATTCACTTTTTAATTCAGTCTTATTCAGTATATGTTTTATTCCTTTTGAATTTTTATTTAATAATAATTGCAAACATTTGAAGGAACAAAAGAACTGATTTATAAATTATCCTGAGAAATTAAATTGGTAAAAGTTTTTGAAATTTTATGTTTGTGATCTTTTATTGTCATTTGAAATTCGGAGTTCGAATGTTTTAATTTCCAATCTTTTATTATTAAGTCTAAAATTTATGTATAAATTAGAAATTTTTTCTATTTATATTCTATTTATTTTCAAATTCTTTCTAAATTTGAATTTGTAAATTAAATATTTGGATATAGCTTTTGTTATATTTTTTTTTCAATCTTTTCGTATGTTATTTTTGAAGTCAATCTTTGATATAGCTTTGATTATTGATTCAATTTGATATTTTTTGAAGAAATGAATAAAATTTTTATCAAAATGATATAGCTTGATTAAAAGATTAATTCATTTTTTTCGAAATGAATAAAATTTAGTATTTAAAAATGTTTTTTTAAATGAAAAATATTTCTTTAAATTTTGTACATTTCGCTGATATTTTAAATTTTAAATTTACAAATTAAAAAAAATCTTCTCGCCAAAGTTGACGAGTGCCTGTTACATCAGCTAGTACATTAGTGTCCTTCTTAAAAATTTTGCGTGAACCAGAGTATTTATGCAAATTTTTACATATAAATTTTTAAAATCAAATAATTAAAATTTGTAAATGAGATAACTTAATAAGGATATAGTTTTATATTTTATATATATTTCTTACAAATTTTTAAATCAATTTGTTTTAAATACAATAACACATGATGAAAGAATGATTGTTATTCACAAAAATTTATCGCCAAAAAAAAAAAAGGACAATTTAAAGTCTCCAAAATCTTTCAGCTGCTATTAAAAACTTTTATTTGGTTAGATGTCTACGACCTTTTTTATTATTTTGATATAGATTTGAATAATTTTTTCTTGTTTTGAATAGTTCTAGGTTCTATTTTGTTTAAATCTTCTGAATATAGATAGTATTTTAAAAAACCATAATCGACATTTAAGATAATATGCTGATATGATAATAAATGTTTTGGGGAAATTATATTTTTGTTTAAATTCTTTTACTATTGAAGAATCTTTTCCTTGCTATTTGACAATGATATCCGGTATATAAATTATTTTCCAAATTATTTCTGGACTTGCTTATAGTTCCCTAATTTTCTGAAATCTGCATTTAATGAAATTGTTGTTAGATTCTTTGATTTTTTTTTTTTTGAATGACGATAATTTGCCTAGTTGGTTTCCATTTTCGTTTTGTTGGTTTCCCAGATCATGATTTATTTCGGTGCTTTTATAGCATCATATGAAGAAAGAAATTAATTTTATAAATCATCTATTTTTGTAATTGTTGTTAATAACATAACCTTTTTTCAATTTTCATTCAATTATGAACTATAAATTTATTAATGAACTATATAGAATAGAACTTTTTATCATAAAATTATTAATTAACTACCAATGTTTATTTATTGATGAAATATCTTTGTTGATATTTTAGTTATGTAAACAAATACTAGATAAAAATAAATGAATATTATAAGCAGGAATTTTCTTCAATATGAAATAATAATAATTTAGACTTTGTATAAAATTAATGTGAAGAAATCAATTTTTAATATCTAATTTGCAACTTAAAATTTATATTGACAACTTAAATTTATTTATATTAACAACTTAAATTTATTTATATTATGAGATTTATCTAGACTTAAAAATATTCGAGTTTTTTCTTAATTTTCAAAATATAAAAATATTTTAGATTTAATATACAAGATTGTGTTACTTAGAATAAACTAAAGGATTTTTCATGTTACAATCCTTTAGAATTTTAATTATTTCTACTTCTTTTATTTAAACTATAACAAAATCGCTAAATCACTTAAATCATATAACTAAAATCACTATAACTGAAATTTTTGTGATGAACATAAAATATACAATGGACATTATAGGAGAGTTTTGTGCATTTGTATTGAATTTGTACAGCCCAGTGCCTATATTCAAGTCACATTAGAGTGTCTCTATAGGTTAACCGGGATTTATGCAAAGTAAAGAAAATATGATGTATTCAATTTTTTTTTAATTTTCTCGCCATTCTTGACATTGAACTTTATTCGTGCTATTATATTTGAACAAGGATTTTCATTTTAGTAAATCTAATAATTAAATAATATGTTTATAAATTAGAAATTATTTTAAAAATTTAGTTGCTTAGATGCTGATGAACAACAAGTTACCACAAGAATTATTTTTATGTAACATTAAATTCTGTAGATACTTCTCAAAGAAAAAAAATTGAAAAACAATGGTTGATTTAAAGTTGCACTAAATAATATGTTTCTGATTTTTCTCAATTAAAATACAAATAGATATTCTTCAAATCTTTTTAATATTACTTAAATATTGAGCTGCAAATTATTCTTAATTTTCAGTTTACTAAATTTAGATTTTTTTAAATTGAAATTTGAAATTTAGATTTATTTAATATAATAATAAAAACTTCATAAGTGGAAATTCCATAATTTTTGGTTTATTTGATTACTTTGTTTTTAAATAAACTATTTTTCAAATGAAACAAATAATTCTAAAACTTAGATGAAATGTATAAAATTTGAATGTCAATAATAAAACAACTACTAAAAAATAATAATAAAACTACAATCATGCAAATTTTATTTTTCGTCACCATCAGTTTTCAGAAATAATATAAATGAATTCGGCTTTATTGAGATATCTATAGAGAGCTATTAATTACTAAAGATTATTCACTTACAATGGGATATTAGAGTTATTAGTTTGGGTATTATATCCTACTATAAGCCTACTTTAGGTACTATACCTTACTATAAATTTAAAAGCCCAACGTGGATAGCGTAGTTTGACATTCGAAAAATGAAATAGAATTAAAAGCTTCCGTGGCTATCCCGGAACACAATAAAACCAGGAATCTGATCTTAAAAACAAAGATGGCGAACTCCACAAATAGCATTGTTCCAAATTATGGCGGCAAACTGCAAACGCAATGCAGTTGATTTCCCAGAAAGGCACCATAAATAATGTTGTATCTGCTATATATTTGCTATAATAGAGGGCAAATAATATATCAATACACGCAATTGGAAGACAATTATGTGTTGAAAGTCATAATATTTTAAGTAGTTTATAGCTGTTTTTGAATATTTAAGTTTTTAAAAAGATAAAGTGAATCTTACTTAGTTTTTTCATTTAAAAATAAATTTGCTATTAAAAGAATAAATAGAAAGTTATTTTTTTTTATTTATTCTATTGTACTTGAGTAGTGAGCAGAAAAAGGAATATTTATTTATAAAAAATGTTTAATAATTTGTAAATTTAATTAAGGTTATTTTTATGCGAAAAAAAAATTTCAAAATTTTTTTATGCGTCTTTTATTCATTATAAAGAAATAATTTGTTTTAGAGAACTTTATTAAATGAATAGAAAAGAAATAGAGAGTTTTGAAAAAAATCTGGATATGTAGAAAGTGAAATTTCAACTACATATAAAATATATATAAATATGTATTGCAAAATATATTTTTCAAACAAATTTAATTCTTCATAAATCTGCCTAATTCCTTTTTATATTTTTTTTTTGTATAATGTTACAAGAAATAATTTTCATCAATATTCTAGTACAAAACATTTAATAAATAATAAAATACAAATTAGTTCAATTAATAAGAAGAAATTGCAAGGAATTTAAACAGTAATCAAAAGTTTATGTCGTTAATACAATATGCTGAAGTGATAAATATTTTCTGGTTTCATTATAGCAGATTTTTAAATTTTTCTTTCATGACAAGTACAATTTTGTTTTATATTTGATTATAACTTTTAAGATATGTCATAAATTAAATTTTTCAGTTAAATTAGAAAATAAAAGATTTTAGATATTTTTTTTTTTTTTTGTATTTTATTATACCTTAACAAAAATAATTGCTTTTATGAATTTTATCTCTTAATGAAATTTAAATTTCTAGAAGAAAACAAATATCCAGTAAACAAATTTAAATATTAAAAGAATTTTATTTCTTATTTTAAATTTATTTACAAATCATTTCAATGTATCCCGGAAAATTTCTATCACAGCAAGTTTGTAACACAAAAAAATATAGTATAAACTTTCACAAAAATCCATATCTCTATTAAACAGTATTTGAACTTTCCTTACATACAATTCCATTAAAATAATGATATACTTAAAAACTTATCAATATTTCATTCATTTACAAAGTATACATAAAAAGCTCTTTCATAAGAAATAAAATGAACTGTGTAAATAAAATAGAGTAATATATAAAAACATATAAATGTATAAAAATAGGAATTTTAAGTATTATAACTTACAAAATCAAAGTTAACTTTAAAAGAATTCAAGAGAACCTTTCAAATATGCTGCATATATATGGTAAGAAAACTGAAATATTTAGAAAAAAATATTTTTAAAGTCTTTTTTTGTAGAACAAACTACTTTATATTCTCGGATGCATAATGGAAACTAATTTACTAAAATTAAAGGGTAGAGAAGGATTTTTCAAAAATTTTTTTGAAAGATATTAGATTAATTAGAAATTATAAACGCAATAACTGTTGTTTTATATAACTACTTAAACCAATATCTTCTTACATGATTTTTATTTTTTAAGTAAAGAATAATTATTAGAACGTATACAAGACTATATAAATCTTACAAAATCTTTTCTAGGTATATGCTAGGGTTGATAAGTTTAATCGAAATAGAGAACACATACAAATTAAACTCTTGCAAGAGTTATGTACATCTTATCTATGTGTGTGCATGGTTCTAAATTTCATTTTTTATTATATGAAGATAACGATGTATTATACATGCTTTGTATGTTAACTATGAATGATTAACGATGTTCAGTTTAAGTTGTTTCATCACATTCTATGCCTTTTCATTTTGCTTCCTTATTACTCTTTTATTTAAACAATAATTAAATAAATTAGGCTCTTAAGGAATTTTGATTTCAAAATGATATTTATGCTGTCTTATTTTTATAGGCATTAATTCTTCAGATTATTAGTACAAAAATTGATTTAAAAATTTATATTAAAAGTCATTTCAAATTTGTCCCAATTGGTTAGTTTACAGAATAAAATTATTTGTTTTTGCAATGAAATTTCAATAGGTGTAAATCATATTTAATACTGCAAAATTATTTGTTTGAGCATCTCCAACTTTATATTAAAAATTTTTCTTTGCATTAAAAAAATCGTTGTCGACCTTGAAATTAGTTTCTTTACAGTAATAGCGCTATGATAGGAAGTCACATTTTCAGATTTCATAGAAAGTTGATCTGGCAATATCTAATATTCGAAGTACTTTTTTTTTTTTCCCCTTTAATTTTCCTTTTCAGATGCAGCATTTATTATGCTATTCACTGGTGACGGAAATTTCTTTTTACGACACTACTCAGATATTTCAGTTACTTTATTGTGGCTCTTAATATAATTCAGCTATTTGGATATCAATTGAAAACTTACTGAAATTTAATATATTCTGCTGTTTTGTATTTAAATATTGTTCTTTTATTTTCAATTTTTATTTCAGAATAAAGAAATCTATTTTTAGAAAAAAATATATCTTTAAGAAATCTATTTTTAGAAAAAAATATATTTTTAAGAAATCTATTTTAAAAAATTTATTTTAAAACATAATAATTAGAAATTTGGCATTCTGAAAAAAAAATTTAGTCGTGTTAAGCATAAATTTGTCGTTTGTGCTGCATTTTTTTTATTTAAAGTAACTAATAAATGTATATGATTAAGCTTCATTAATACGAATAATAAATAAGTTCAATGATAGCGTATACTTTTTTTAATTCTGAATTTTAGTATTAATTAATTTCAAAATTAACAGTCATTAGAAAAAGAATAAATATTTAATATAGAAATAGTAACTTATATTTTAAAAAATTATTAATTTTTTGAAAGAATCACTTATTATATTAGGTATAAAATTTTTCGTCAAACTATACATATATACTTTTTTTATTTTATGAACAAAATAAATTTACAAATAAAATTCTACTGAATTCCTCATTAAAATTGTGTTATAAAACAAAAGATAACTATTTATCGTCATCTTAAATATAGTAACAGTTATTTTATGCAAATTTTGAAATATAAACTTTTCTTTCACATACGGCAGAACCATTTTGTGACTTATTCCTAGGTTTTCTGATAAATTTTAAAGACGTAGAAAAAAGTAGCTGCTAAATTAATTTCTATTCAGTTAAAAAGTTAATAATTCTAAATTTACGCTTCGTATCACTTACAAAAATTCCGTCAAAAACTATTCTCAACTATCGGGGCAAAAATAGATGCTTGATCTGTAAGTTAACATGAATGTCACGGTTAGTTTTGTTAATCGATGACATTTCGGAAAACGCGATGCCAAATTTCTATGCAGAAAATTGCAAATATCGGATCATTTATTGTTTCTAAATTATGGATTGATCATCTAGCAACATGAAAATAGTTGCAAAATAAATCAAGGCAAATATTCATAACAATATTCATAACATTATTTTTAAATTTTTTTATTATTATTAATAACATTATTTTAAATAATATTTTTTTATTAATTATTAGTTATTATTAATATAATTATTTTAAATATTTTTTTTTTTTTTTATGTTAAACTTCACAATAATTGATCCTTTTAATTTTATTATGCTAGTCAGCTTAGAATATGAAGCACTTGTATATTTTACAAGTGATTGCCTCAAAATGAGTAAAAAACATGAGAAAAGTGGCAACAATTTAAAAACAAATAAGGTTTAAACTATATTTTTGTTTTTCTAACGGTTATAAACTTTCAATTTAAATGTGACAACTCGAATAAAAAAAAAATATTTATTAGGTGGAAGTTATACTCAATATTGGTCACTGAAATCGGATAAAAAATATGTATTTTTGACGGATTAGCTGCTTAATTTCCGAGAAAATATGACATCAATATGTTTCTTTAATATATAATTGAATTTTTTGTAGCACAATTGGAAATTTAATTTTTACTACGTTTGTATTAACGAAAATATCATTAATGTATATTCAAATCTTTGTTCCTATACCACTTTAGTAATTGAAGTGTATCAAAGAAAGACATACAAATTAATATTGATACAATTTCCTTATTCAGAATATAAAATATCACTTATTTATCTATAAATTTAACGTTCTTGTTTCAGTTTTCCATTTAAATAATTTTTCTATTATATTATAAAAATAAATAAATGTATTTTAACAATTGTTTCTTTATTTTATTGAATGAAAGAAAAACATAAATTACTACATATATTACTGCTATTATATTTGCATGGGTGGAAAACTCATTTCATTTGTTAGGATAGATTGATTTCGAATTGAAAAAATTTTTTGTTCGTTTAATTTTTTTAATTAAAGCACAATAATATTTCGAGAAAAATTATGAAATAAAATAATAAAAATACACTTAAAAATTAATTTTCATATCATCTTATCATGAATTTTCTTCATCCTAAAAGCAATGTAAATACAAGTCGATCAAATTAATGAAATTAAATAGTAAATAGTTCCATATATTTTAAACGAATAGTATTGATATTTAAAGTAAAAAGAAGGCAAAAATTCATTATTTTGTTAAAATACTACTTGAAATTAATAAGCAAATTTTATTGCATATTTTGGAAATCAAAAAGTGACCACAATGCTTATAAAAAAGAATTATTTATAAAAAATGTTATAATTATTGCCTTCAGTCAACTTTTTCGTGATATCTAGCATAAACTTTATGTAAAATCGTTATTTTACGTTAATATTTTTTAATTAAATTAAAATGCATTTTAAAAAAAGCTTTTTATTTATCTTTATAAAACATACAAATATTATTCTTAAAAGAGTTGTTAAAGTTCCAATTAGTGCAGTTAAGGTTAGTTAGTTAGTTAGTTAAAGTTCCAATTATTCCAGAACAAGTTAATATTCTGGGGCACTAATTAGAATTTAATAACAAACTTCAAAAAAATGATATCTTCAGTTATTAACTATTATCTTCTTACTGCTATTAATCATTAATGTGATTGCCATTATTCAAATCTAGTACTCTAAAGTCTAAAAATTTTCAAACTTAATGTTCAAGGTAAAAATAAATCTGCTTTAAACTATTTATACAAATCAACGCTTAAATATTTTCTTCTCTATGTTAGGAAAACGTATGTTCAAGTATTTTTTCCTTAAAATATTTACATTGATTTGTCGTAGTACAAGTGCCGTGTGTAAATAAGCAATTTTTAATGTATATTTTCATAATCTATGAAATAAGTTTTAAAAATATACTACCTATTTTATGTTATATATCTGAAAATTTCTAACGAATATTCAAATTTATTTTTAATAACGAGCTCAAAAATTTATTTTCTTTATAAAATTAAATCTATAAACTTGTGAACTTGATACTTGTTTGTTTAATGATATGAAAAGCTTTATGCAAAATAATTTAATTAATTTTTTAATTATATTAATATTTTAATTTTTATTTCATAAATGTTATTAAATTAACTTTAAAAAAAAAAAAATAAAATTTGAAGAAACTATGTATTACTTTAAAAATTTTAGAGTTTTTTTTTTTTTTTTTTGTATTAAATGATTTTACTTCATATTTGTCTCAACAGAATTTTTTACAGAAAATGTCAACTTTATGTAATTTTATATAATATTCATTATTGCCAATTTCATATAATATTCGTCATACTTTTATTAATAAAAATTAAATAAGAGTAGAAATATTATCATTAATAGTTTTAGGTTGAAATTTTTGGAAACACTTTAATAAAAAAGCTTTTTTTTTGTGTATTTGTAATATATTTTTTTATAATGTTTAATTATAAATAATTTGTACTTAATCAGAAATTATTCTGTTAAATTTTATAAAATAAATAAGAATACAAATTAGATGGTAAAATAATATAAAAAGTCAAGATTATTTTTAAACTGATAATAATATAATTTTTGCATTTCAAAAACCGACTTTCCTTTCAAGGGAAAATACCTATATTTAAATAAAATTTTGAAAATATAAATTAAAAATTGATTCCTTCAGATAATTATTTTTGATAAAATACTAACTTAAACAAATAAGCTTATTTAAATAAAATCAATACACATGTTTATGTAAAATTATAGGTTTCAATTATTATTTTTAAACCGTAATGCAGAATCTCTTGGAAAAAATAAGGCATTTTAATTTTAAATGAAGATAATATCGGTAACATAAGCAAATGAAATACATTTTAACAGACGTAGGAATTGTATAATATTAATCAACAACATTAAAAGTATACGACATGACAATGCAATTCATAGGAATAAAATTAAAGTATATTACGTAATGCACTTTATTTAAATAATAAAAATAAAAATAATTATTATAAGTGTATTCAAAATTCTGATTTCAAATAGATAAACACATGCACATATAAAATCATATACATTAATTATAATCATTTTAAATCAATATGGAAATATATTAAAAATCTTAAGAAAAATAAAACATTTTTGAATTAAAACGAGGACACTATCGAACGGAATAGAGTTTAACAGATAAAACAGTAATTACATTACATGCAACAATATTAAAAATATATAACATGATAATTATAATTCATATGACTAGTTTGATTAGAATAAGTATAATATATTTTATACTTATTATTTTAATACATAATACAATACGGATAATTATTATAAATGTCAAAATTCTGATTTTTGAGAATCAAAAATTTCATAATTATACACAAAATCCAATTCAAACGTAAATTCTTAAAAATCTATCAATGCATAGAATTTACAACATAGGTAATAAAAATCTACAAATGAACTCAGTCGTTAATGTTCTAAATTTGATGTACTTAGCTATGTTATTCGAGCACTCACATGTGAATGAAAGCCCCAAAAAGCTTGTGACTAGTACTGAGATGGTTGGAGTTAGAAAATTCTCAGTTTCTTTGATGACGTTATAGTGTGCGGAAAGAGCGGTTGCTTTTAGCTACCATTGTGGCATGCAGCTAGTGTGTCTGTTGTTAAGGACAGCGTGGTGAGAACACTTCTGCGGTTGGGATTGACTCCTAAATTTTCCCAATTTATCCAGGATAATCGAGCAGTCAAATCTGTAGAAAAAAAAAAACAATTTATCATTAATTATTGGATTAATGTTGTTCTAATGCAGCTGGCAATAACGAGACAGTTAATCTTTTTGGCATAAGCAAGGAACTGCACGGTTGTTACTCATTTAGCACTACCCAGGGGGCACGTGTAGCTTGAAGATATGATACGGACGCGAGTAACACTACTCCTTATTGGATTTATTTAATTCCTTGTGGTTATTCAATTTAATACTCTTTACCGAGTATTTTTGGAATAGGCGAGTATATTTACTCCCTGGTCATTTCGTACACCTTGGAACAATCATTCTGTAACCATTTCATGTTGTTTTGCAGACATTGTACTCAATGTCCTTCAGTACTCAAAAGATAAGCAAGGAGATACGTGTTGTGTGTTGCTTATGACTCGTTATCTATTATTTTTTCAAAAATGAGGATAATTGAAGAAAATTGTAATAATAGCTAGTAATAGTGATGTTTAGTAAAGTGATCTAAAGTTCTGGCACTGAAGCGTAATACTAATTGCTAAATTTGTACTTGATTTTTAATAATAATGGGGGAAAAGGATAAAAATTAGTTTAATTTTAGAAAAAAAAAAAAATAGATTTTTCTGTAAATAAACTATATTTTGAAAGAAAATTAATCCATATAGAAGTTAAATTATTAAGAATTAATATTATTAGCTTTTACATCCGAAACTGGAAAGAATGACTGATGTTACGTTGTAAGTCAAGAAAATTATTCATAGCTCTTTCTAATTTTTATATTACCTAATTTTATAACTTAATAACATAATTTTTTAACGTACCCAATATTTTAACATCTTGTATTTTGTAGACATTATCTTTAATAAAGTCATAAGATTGTATTCTTTAAGTAATAATATTGCATTTATTTCATTTAAAGATGTGATAATATTTCCTTTATTTCATTCAATGATGCCAAAATAATATTTTATTTATTTTATTCAATGATATCAAAAAAGTTGTCGGCGGCAAACGGTGTCATCAATTCCCCATTAAGTTACTTCAATAACTTCAAGTCAGTAGTATAAAAATGTTTGTTTTTATACATCATGCTATTGTATTAAATGTTCGGGATTTTTAAATAAGTTTGGATAGAACGTTTATATAACTTCAATTTTTTGAAATATTTCTTTTTCTATTCCAGAAAAATTTATAATTGTATGTTAACTGTGAGTGTACGATACATCCATATATATTTTAAAAGGTGCAGAAAAAAAAGGAGAAGAAATAAAAAGCTGTGTTATGCTCAGCCAGTTTCCTTATTGTGCAGCGAGTTTTCTTAACCAGAACATTTGCAGTGATACGCGTTTCAATTTTAGAAATTTCTGCACCAAATTATTGAATGAATTTTGTTGACCAAGTATAAAATGTAGAATATGGTGTATAAATAGATAATAAGTTTGCAGAAAATTTTAAAGATACAAATACTTATATGTAGTACCAAACAAACATTATGTTTCGTTCAGCAGTGGTATCTGTCTTTGCGGAGAGAAGGACACGATAAATTTGTAGACAAGAATCTGTAGGCCAGCTGTTTGAAGAGGAGGGTGCGAACTCCCAGAAGGTGGAAGTGTGGGGGAAAATGGGCTGGTGTAATATTGCAGGCTTTTTTTTATTGTACCTTAACTAATGCTAAATCTACTACAGTTCCTCCGCTACCTCGGATTAAAGTGTCAGACACTCGAAAACAACAACAATAACGATTTTATACTAAATTTAAGACTAGAATATTTGTTATTGAGTATAGTCAAATAGAATGTTACAGTTTAATCTACATTAGTTAACTCTTTTAAATAATAACACTTTAAAGGTAGGAATAACAAAAATGCAAATGTAATCTATGTAAAAAAGAAGTTTTTCAACTCAATTACCAAGAATAATACGCTTGTGACAGGGTAATAGTGGTAATAATTCAGTAAATATGAGCTTTTTATTGAAGAATATTAACTAATTGAAAATTCTGAAATTTGTTCAATTTATGTTCACATTTGTTTTATTTTAAGAAATATTTCTTCTGTATAGATATTATGGGAGTGATAAAAACTCAAATTTATATCAGTTATTTTAAGAACAGGCTATATACAAGCAGCACTTTTGCCAATTGACAAAAAATTTTTACTTTGTCGAATTTTTCAGAAACATTGGTGCATAATTTTAGGTGTACAATCATCACCTTTTAAATGTTTATTAATATACTGATTAGCGACTAACTAAGAATCCGAAGTCTTCGAAAACTCATAAATAAATACTCTGATCTTAAATTTCTCTACATATAAAGCAAAAACTGTAGGGCTGTATTTCTTAATTCTACAACTATTGCAGAAGTTAAATTATTTTTGCACTAAATCTATTGTTTTTTAATGATATGTAATTAAAAATTAAGAAATTTTATTAGTTTTACAGTGATTTCACAAAAATTTCGCATAAATTTAATCTATAATCCGATCATGGATCGCATGTTGTTTAACGGTGTAAATAGACGAATCGATTAATTATTACGGGTGCTAGTAAGATAGATGCTGCCCAAAGCTGCTTTGAAAGGAAGAGATAATAGCTGGCCTGGAATCTTTTTTTAATATCATGAAATCTAAAATTTTAATTATTAAAAAAAATAAAATTATTTTTATATCTCTCCTAGGTGAAATTTCCTCCGCTATGATGCCGCTCTTTTTGAATCCGTCTGACTTGGCCGCTTGCTAATTTTCCACACTATCGGTGATCTCGACGGTGTGATTAAATTTTTAATCGTATGCCCTTTTTATAGTGCAAATTAATAATTAATGTGAGAATTCCTAACTAAGCGCATTCATGCCTGAATTAGGCATAGATATAATATAATTATATAAAAAACATTTTAATAAACTTAATATTAAAGATGGTTTCATTTAATACGGCAAGCTTTTCTTTAATAATGTCTCTTAATTATGACCTAAAATTAATGTAAATCAAAGAAATTTTGTATGAATTTAAATTGTTCGTAAAAACTTTTCTGAGATTTATTTAGATTAAAAAATAGTCTTTTATAAGTTTTCAAAATTTGAAAAGTAATATGCGTTGATGTAAACACAATCGTATGAGTTGATATAACTCGATGTGATTTTCATGTTGAAATATTTTGAAAATTTCAATTTATTTTCGAAAAATTATAAAAGACACAGATTTGAGAACTTCCGTAAGGCCTTGTATTTTAATTTATCAAAAACTGTATTTTATATACTAAAATATCACTTTTGAACTTTGCAGCATATACTTAACATTTCATCATATTTGCTTTACAGCGTATTTGATTTTGCAGCATATTCATAATATTACCAAGAAAAAAAACCCCGAATGATGTATTTAATTTTAATTTTAGTTAATTTAATATAGAATTGTGATTTCATATTTTTTAATTTAAGAATCGTCTGTGAAAGAATTAAGAATGACGTTTTGACGAGTGACAATTTTACGTTTTTATACCAATTTGTGTTTCATAATTCTTATTAAATACATTTATTTTTGTTTGATTTTTATTAAACAATTTTAAAACATTTTAGGGAATTCGATTAAAAATTATTTTCCATTTATTTTTAGAAACTAAAAATGGTAAATTTCGAAACATATTCGAGTGTTATTTGATTTACTAAAAAATCATTTTTGTGAATATAACCACTGCACTAGTGAAAACAGACGAAAAGTAAAAATTCAAGGCGATATTATATTTCTTTTGTTTTATTTCAATTTTATAGACTTAAATATATCATTTGCTTTCTTTACACTTTATATTATTTTATTTTTCTGTTTCAACAAATGCTTTAGAATTTTAGTGAAAAAACATAATAGCTTAAGATTAATAACGAATATTTTTGACAAACATTGTTGAATAAAATTTTTATACAATTATAAACAAAACTGTGCCTATTATTTTTTTAAAATTCAGTATTTAAAAACAGGAAAGCAGGCTCATAAAAGTCAGAGAACACATTTAAAAATCAATTGACAGTCAGAAAATGTCGCAATATTTTTGTATAAGTTAGTACTTCTTAGGATATCTTTTAGTATTCACAACAGTTTTAAAAGAAGGTTTTCTATTATGCATTCATGTTTTTATTATTCATGCCTTTTTATTTCTGAATAACTAATGTCCTATTTACATCCTTTTTTCAATATCATGTTTAATTTTAAAATTTCGTTTACTTATTGTAACCTTTAATTATATCCAAATTCATTTTGTAGGATTGAAATACAGTGTCTGGATAATTTTAGACAGCTATAAAGATACATGAGACTATATAAAGAGGAATGTACTATTTAAGTTCATTGTAATGGATACCAATGCCCGAATTTTAGACAACTGCTAGAAGTTGTGTATTAAAATATTTAAACTAATAAGTTATTTATTGTACCTACATTAAATATTAAAAGTATTTAATTCTGGGGCTAACAACATCATTACGCAAGGAGACCTCCACCTCCACTGTTCCAATTCAGTTCCTTGAATTGAAGTCTTAATTTTTCTCCTTTGTACCAGTACACGACCGTCGCAGTGGAAAATGTCACTTTCAGCTGTGAATGAATCATTCCAATGAGATATGAATGAATATCATGAATCATGCCAATAAGATATGAGTTAATATTTATGGATTTCATGGATGCCTTTTATTCTTTACATACACAAAATTGTTTCATTTGATAGAACACCCATGTAACCAAGCAGAATTGTTTACTTGTCGACGATTTCGAAGAAAATTGCTGTTCATTAACACAACGTTGGCGGTCGGTCGAATATAGAGACCAGAATACCTTGGTAAATAATGTGTTTGCTTTGTGAATTAAGAAAGTTTAATTCAGTTGCACTATTGAAGCAGAGCAGAAATTCCGTGTTTATACTACGGATGAGTATGATATATTTGTAAACTAGAAAGTCCTTTCGCTAGGTTAGTAGAGAAATAGAAGGAGTGACAAATCTTCCACAAATGCTGCCTTTACAGGGTGCTTCTTCAAAATAGTGGAAACACAACGAGGAGACATGTCGCAAACAACATAGATAGTATAGTGTAGCAGTTGGTGTATATAGTGCAGAACGTATATAGATATCGTAGATAGTATGGTGTATAGTGTGTAGCAATTGAAATCGTAGATAACGCAGAATTTGCAGTCGTTCTAATGTCGTTTTATTATTTGAGTCAAAGTGAATGAAAATAATAGATAATTTGGCTAAGAATTTTGTCGACTTCTGTCGGTTACACAAGTTGTTGCGGAAATGTGAAAGAGAGATAGAGAAAAAGAGACTGACCGCTGGTGTTCCACTGTCCCGCGTGCTCTCCCTTCAGCTCCCCCTTGAGGCACTTCTCGATGTGCGTGAGGGGGTCGTAGTCGGAGGCGAGGATCTCTCGCAACAGGGCGATGTAGGCGATGGCGAGGCGCAGGGTGTCGATCTTGGAGAGGCGCTTCTCAAAGGGGAAAGTGGGCACATGGCAGCGCAACTCGTCGAAGGCGCTGTTGATGCTGAGCATGCGCTTGCGTTCCCGAATGTTGGCCGCGTGACGCTGCACCTTGTACGGGCTGCACGGGGAACTCGCCGCCGCTCGAGTACTCGCCGCCCCGCAGTAACCGCCGTCGCCGTGCACGCCTACCGAATAAAAGTATAATATAGTAAAGGCACCAAATAAACAATTATCAGAAAAATGCTACTATTAATATTAAAATGGAATTTTAAAAATCCTTATTATGTACTTAGAATGAACCATAAAAGAATATTATAACTATTATCAAAAATGAGAATTGCACAACAGTTAAATATTATATTACTAACATACAGAGAAAATAAGGTATGAAATGTTACCATCAAAATGATAAGTAATTGCAAATTAGAAGAAAATTGTATAAGAATGCAACGTTATAACACCGTCAGAAAGAGAATGAATTTTAAAAATGTTATACTTGCCATCAAAAGAAGAATTCATTGCAAATTAGTATGAATTCTGTTAAAGTATGACGTTATAATACTATAAGAATGTGAGAAATAACTAAAACTGTTATAATTAATAAAAAATTGAGGATTAATTTTGAATTAGAATAAGAAATGTTCAACAATTTAATATAACATCAAAATGAGAATAATAATAAGCATCATAATTACTATAAAGATGAAAATTAACTACGAATTCGAACGATAGTGTAAACATTTAACATAATGCCATCAAAACATTTAACATTTAACATAATTAACATTTAAATGCTTAATGCAAACATTTAACATAATGCCATCAAACATTTAACATAATGCCATTGGATGGTAGCGTTTTTAGTTTATAAAAAACGCTACCATACAATGAAAATGATAAAAATTAGAAAGAAAATTAAGTTCAAAATCTTAAAGATATCAGAACGAGAGTTAACGACAGATAATTAGATAGTTACTGCTGATAATTAGAGACTTGGTAATTTTTTCAAAAATATTTCGCAAAAGTTTTTCTCGGAAATATTTATTATGTAAAAACGCTGGAAAACAGACCAATTTATTAATCGCAATTTCATTTCAATTATGAATATTTTAAATGTACATAGTTGCTGTAACACAGAATAAAATACAGTTTTAAAACATTACTACAAAAGGAATTAAATCACAATTCTTCATACATTTATAAATAAGATATTATTTTTTAAGATATACATAAAATGATTTAAAAGAATAACTTATTTATTGAAAAATGTAATTGAAATTTTCATTTTAGAATGAGTTCGCAGGATCATGTAGTACTTGAATGCACAAATAAATAAAACATTTATAATCCTGAATTTATGTATCAAGCTAACAAGAATTTTTTTCCAAAATAAATTTATATGCAATTCAATTTCATATACAAGAAATTTCCTCAAAAAGAAAAGGTATATCATATGAAAAATTACTATTTGCAGTTATATTTGCGGCTCTATTGAAGTGAATTTTAAAATAAACAAAATTAATAATAGTAATATTGGTAAATTCAAAATTATTATTATGCAGTTTATTACTTATATTCAAAATGTATCTAGTTATGCAGTTTATTAAGTGCGTTTTTTTGTTACGCAGTTCTATGTAGCATATAATTATGTGCGTTATATCGCACATTTGATATTTCGAATGTTTATTTCAGAAAAAAAAAGCAATTAAATAACGTTGCTCATCATATTAGCTTCTGATATATCACCCTTTTATTTGTTTCCCGACATGCACAATGCAATGAAGGGCTACAGTATTAAAAATTAAAAACTGTAACTCTCATATTTGAAAAAAAAAAAATTTTTTAAATAATTACAAAGTATAATAAGCATTACAACTTTTCTATACTGTACAACTATCAGATATGTTATACATAGCTAAAAATATTCGTTGTTCATTAAAAAAAAAAAAAATCGGGAAAATTATTTTAAAGATTCAACTAAAAATTGGAAGAAAGAATTGATTAAAAGAAAACAGTTTTGAATCATGTGTTACATTTTTTCACGAATTATACGGAATGAAAAATTTAATTTTTTTCCCTCAAAACACTCGTTGTTAAAATTGTAAATTACACAAAATTCAGTTAATCTATTGCAAATCTTTTATGGAAATAAATATTTAGTCATTTCTTAATGCTGCTAATCAAACTGAAATTTTTCTAATCATAAAATTCTTGTCTGACTATAATAAGTTTATAAAATTTAAAAAGAATTATAGCATTCAAATTACAAAACTATTCGAACATTTCTTCATTATTTCTGCAATTAACAAACAAAACATAATGTTACAATTAATTAACTTTTATTAGAAATTTATTTATCCTTTAACATTGTTAGCAAAGTCTATTGAATTGCTAGTTAATGAATTTCTGAAAACAAAACAACAAATTTCTGAAAATTGTATTCAATTTTATTTAATAAATGAGAATAAAATGTGTTAAGTTTACACGATAATAGAAATATTTAATCAAAAATGCTTCTGTAAACAAACACTTTATCGAAATGAATATGTATATGTATTTAATGGTTGTGTATTGTTAAATGTTGAATTTTTTCGATTTTCTTTTTTTTAAAATGTTCAAATAATATTTGAAGCGATGGCGTATGGCATTTTGATGTGTGCATAAATTAGTAAGAAGAATAGAAGAATTAAAAAAATATAATTCCAAATTTTGAAAGTTTCTTTTGTTAATGACATTGTAAAACAGAATTATAGTCAAAGGTCAATAGCAATTTTATATTTCATAATTAAACAATCTTTATTGTTTGCTTATTATTGATTGTTTCTTAATTTTTCATATTTTTCACATTTTTATATTCTTTTATTAAGTTAATATGCCAATATTCAAGTAAAACATTTAAATTACTAGATATATTTATTGGAAACTTAAATGTATTTGTAAAATGTGTAATTATAAATTTTAATTAAAGTTGAAAAATTTATTTTCAACTGCAAAAGGAAAATGAAGGTTAATATTAATTAAAAATGAATTATTATTTCTACAATGACATGGAATTTTTATTATTTTGAACTTTTTTTATTTAACTTATTTTTAAATGCAATATTATAACATTTAAATTTATTTATATACAGCTTATTAGTGCATTTAAGGAAAGTATGTTATGAATACCCGGATGAAGTGTTTTAGATTACTTGAACAAAAATATTTAAAATCCAGTGCTTAAATACATAAGCTTTAAAATTAAAATTGTTTTAATTAAATTGTTTAAGTTCCTTTTTGCAGTTTTCTTTTACTGAAAAAGTTCTATATTCTTCGCAGAATCATTATAAATGCTTTATTTATTGCGTACAAGTGCTTTATTGATTCTACGAACTCAATACTAAAATTATTAAATATTAAATTATTAAGATTCATTTTCTGGATCGACAAACTTTTAATTACTTTATTAACAATTCTTTATTGATATTTTAAATCTTTTCGGCTATAGTTTTCCAACAAAACCAAGTATATGAATATAATAAATAAGTACTTTTTCTAAATAAAATTACAGTGATTATGCGAATTTTATTTGCAATGTTTTATAAACGTACTATGAAATTTACTGCCGGGAAAAAATATTTATACAACTATAAATTTATGTAACGAACAATTGAAGATTGTTTTATTATAGTAATAAAAATAACAAGAAATTTTTTTGAGCTAATTTCGAGATTTATATTTAAATAATATGTCGAGATATTACTTTGGGTCTGGCTTTCTTTAAATGTAATTTTTTTCTTCATATTTTATGAAATCTCTATTTAATTTTTGAATAGCACATAAGTAATAAAATAATAAAAAAATAATAATAGAATAATAATAAGAAGAAGAATATAATAATAATAGCATAATTCTATTCAAATCGTACTGAATTTTAAACTAAAATGCCCTACATGTAATAATAATAATAATAATAATAATAAACTACAGAAGGAATTAATGAAAATAATATTACAATAACCAACGTTTATAATAATAATTCTGCCAAAATATCTTTTGCAAGGTGCCATTCTTCAATGATTTAAAAGATTATCAAATAGTTAAATAACTATATTTAGAATTAAATATAGTTATTTTACTTATAATTAAAATCAAATAGTTATTTTACTTATAATTACTTAATAATATATATAGTATATACTATGTAGAATTAAATTAGAACTATTTTGTGAGCTTTCGTTTCTACTTTTTTTGCTATTTAAAATGACCTAAAAATACTATCGTAAAATCAAAAGTAAAATCAAATAGAATGATAAAAAAAAAAAAAAAATAAAAGAAAGAAATACATATAAAAATAAATAAAAATATATAAAATCAAAAATATTTTATATATTTTAAACATTGACAATATGCATGTTGTCAATGTTTAAAATTGAAAATTTTAAAAAATATTTTTAAATTCTTATTAAAGCTGGAAAATTATTATTTAAAAATAAAAATGTATTTTTATTCTTGTAATATCTTTTAAAAGGATCACTAGTTGTAAACAATATTTTACTAGTTACTACAAACATTAGTTATATAACAATATTTTTTATTACATAAGATTTGAAATTTAATTTTAACGAAGACAAATCAAGTTTCTTTTTGTTTGAATTTTTTTTTTAATTAAACCAGTTAAGTAATAATTATTATTAAATATTTTTAAATAGCGGCCATACGAAAGAAATAATAATTTATACAATATTACAAAAATTATTACTTTTTCAATAAGTTATATTGTCAACTAGTAGAAGTTAAACCATATGTAGAGAATACAATTTTATAACTTACACTAATTTATTAATTAAAAAATTATATTTAACACATTTCTTCCTAATTTTCTTATGGAATTATTTTTAAACATGTTATAAAAATGTATCGTTTAAATATGTATTGTGGGCCTGAATGCCCGAGTGGCTAGCTCTCTGGCGCTCGGTACCCCAGGTTTCGGGTTCTAGTCCCGGCGGTGCCTTGGATGTTTGTAGTGGTTCGGAATCCACTTTAAACTGTAGGTCCCAGTCTAATAGGATCGTAGAGCTTTGCAGGGGTATTGTTACTCCGTGTCCGTGGCTTATTTTCAAGTTACACGCGCCTCCTGGGTAATGCAAAGTGAGTACGTCTGTGCAGCGCGTGCCTTAAGGCATCCAAGACCAAGCTGTCTAAGTGTTTGCCAGCTGCATTAGAAAGAAAAAAATATGTATTGTTGATAGTTTTTCTGGTATATGTGAATTGCTGGTTGTTTTTGTTAATGGAAGTTTTTAATTCAGAAGCCTTTGAATCATTTAAAATTAATTCAATTTATAGTTAAAAATGAATACTAATAAATGCAAATTAGAATAATTTTTATAATATTTAAATTACGTAGAAAATAATTAAAAATATTTGCATCAATGAAAATAGAATAAATGTCAGCGTTCATTTATCGTGATTTCCTGACTTTGTTCCATGATTTATATTATACACAACTTTATAATTTCTCTTGGATAATAACCGTCATTGAATAAAATCTGTGAAAATTTTTTTTAGGAATTTTTATAAATATCAATAGTATAACAAAATCGCAATTTAAAAATATCATTTTCAAAAATTAATAAATAAATAAATAATAATAAAATAAATAATAATTAATAAATAAATAATAATAATAACTATATAGATAAGTAGTATAAGATGTTTGTAGTTGTTCAGCATCCACCGTAACCAAAAAATAAGCCGGTAAGGTTTAACATTGTAACTTTGCTGTACTTTTTGATGAAACAACTTAAAAGAGCTATATTTAGATTATATCAGTCAATTATGGCTGCTGTGAAAAAAAAAAATATGACGGAAAACTAACAGAGAAATAAAGTATTTTTCAGTTCTTGTTTTCTACTTGCATTTAGGCTTTATTTAATATAAAAATTCACTAAAAATATTTAAATTTTATTAAAATGCAATTAATAGAGTGGCTTTATCATTGAGATAAAAATTTTCTGTGTGTTTGTTTCATAAAAATTTGTTCATCTATTTGCACAAATACTGCATTGTTTTTATGAATCTTTATTTGTTGTTATTTTGTTTATTGGTAGAATTATTTATTTACATATGAAAAACAAATAACCATATCTGTAGATAAAATACATATTCCTGAATTTTTAAAGCAGTTTTTGACTACTATAAACACACAGAATATGTTCTATAATTTATATGATGTTAGTTTAATAATTATTTAAGGATAATTTCAATATGCACATAAATAATCAAAAGATTAATTTACATTTTTAAAACTTCAACAAAATAAAAATCATTATATTTAATTACACACAATTCTTGATGAACTTAACTGTTTTTAAGCACATGTTCTCAAACGTGAAAGAGAATAATTGAAAAAAATTCATAGTTAACAGGAATTCATTCATCAACATGCTCATAATATTAGTAACAAATCTAAGTCTGTCCAATTCTTAATTTTAATAGTTTTTTACGAAATAAGTATGTAAACATATTTTACTCTTAGCAGACTTACTTTTTAAACAGAATGTACTAATAAATACTTTTATTTCTTATTACATTTTCTTTCTTTTGAAAGAAAATCTAATTTGCCTTTAAAAGTTAAAAATAAAATTAATAAACTCAATGATATTTTTAATTAATAATAAGATTAAATATGGAAAATAATATTTAAAAAAACACTTTATATAAATTAAATCAAATAATAACAGCAATAAAAACAAGGTTAGTTTTATTCTTTTTCTTAAGATTTCTTTTTTTAAATGAATTTAAATATGTGATAGCAAGATTGTAAAGTTAAATCACTAAAACTGTATTTAATTTTACTGCTTTAAAATCTAAAATACTGAATTTCCACATTTATAAAAAATTATTCATTGTTAGTATCAAAAGTAAATAACATTATTTTCATTACAAACTATACATCAAAATAATTCATAGATATAAATTGTAGAAAACTGCAATGTATTAGTATTTTTAATATAATCATGAATAAAATAATATATACGCTGCACACACATACACACACACACACACACAAACATATATATACACACACACACATATATATATATATAATATTCATAATAAGTATATATATATTCATAATATTAATATTAATAGAATAATATATACGGATAAATAATTATTTTCTTTAAATAATTAATCAAAAGATTAATTTGAATTATTAAGTTTAAAAGACATTGAATTTTATAACTTACAAATCTTTATTTGAATTTAAAAGTTTTTAAATAATCTTTTTACAACTAAAATGAATCTTTTTACAAAAAATGAATTGAAATAAAAATTTCTATTTTAAACTACTTAAAGTTCTGTTATCTCGTAATATTTTTAAAATGAAAATTTCAAAGATGTATTTATAATACGTTTTTAAAATATTGCTTAATATTAACGATGAATAAATAACTATTTAGGGCATTTAAGTGTTAATTGTTCGTCTAAATTTTTTTTTGTTATTTTCTTTCGTTATATTTTGTTCATTTTGTTATTGGCACTATTTTTACAAAGGTTTTATAAAACGATGTTATTTCCTAATGATTCTTACATTCAATTTAAAATACCCATTTTCGTAATATGAGAAAATTGTTTGATCCCTACATTTGGCATGTAATGAAATTTAAAAGGAAAAGGTATATTGTTCTAGTTTCAGTAGTTTGATGAGTAATTTTAATTCGCTTTCGTATTCTCAGAAAATATGAGATAATAATTTTGATCTTTTTTCCAAATGCTGCCACACCTTTAAAGACAACTTTTTCGTTTTCAAAATTTTCATTTACTGTCCATATTTTTAAATCTACCATTTTTTGCATCCTTTCACAACCAAAATATCCGTATATTTACAGAATAAGTCTTAGTTATTTTATTGAAAATTTCAACTGTTTTAATCTTTTGAATTTAATTTATAACTGAAAAAAAAAAATTCAAAAGTCTTTCGTCATTTAATATGAAACGAAATTTTTCTCTTGATCTTTCCCACATAATACAATAACATTTATTATTTGCTTCTTTGATCGGTTTCATATAAAATTTAAAGTAACTTTCATACATTTAAAGAGAGATAAGATGTTCAAGATATGTTTTCTTTATATCAATGCTAACTGAAACTAATACCAAAAAAGGGAACTTTTTCAAAATAAAGAGGTTTAAATTTGTTGTTATGGATTTATATAATATATATCGTTCTAATATTTAGCATTTAAATTTAAATTCAGCTATTTAAAAACACTTAACTTTAAATTATTAGAGTAAAATTTTAACTTTTCTACAAATTAAAACTATCAATTGATTACATTTGACAAACAATAAAATTCAAAAAAAAAAAGAAAAGAAATTAAATATTTTATGACGGTCTTTAGTCAATATTATTAACAAATTTTATTACCCATAAAATAATAGTTATTGCTTTGGAAGATTGGGTTTTTCGTGTTCTTGACCACTTTCAATTTTGGACCTTGTCGTTGAAAACTAAAAATTTTTTTTCGTATTTCTTTCACTACTTTTTTTATAAATATTATTTATTTAAATTTCTTTCACGAGCTAATAATTAAATAATGTAAAATTGTTCTAAAAGATTATCTGGTGAAAGTTATAGCTGAATTACACAGATTTTTGTATTTTTTTGCTGATATACGTCTTGTTTTTACAAATAATTGTAATTATGGGTAGCCAGTATATTTTTTGTATTGTTTACTTTGATAGCAAGATATATATGATCTATCTCCCTCCCCTTCCCTCTGCTAGTAGTTGATCTTGAAAAAAATGCAAATTTTTTCAAATGATGAAACTTTTTCATTTGATATTATCCTTTTAAACCTAATACTCGTTTTTATATTCATAATACATTGAAATATTTAATTTGAAGGAAATTATTTTGATAACATAAAAAGTAGTTTTAAATTAAAAGTACATGTCGTATCAACAAAGGTTTTTTAAATTTTTTCATGCAAAGATAGAGCAAAAGTATTTCGAATCTTTTCTCACCTGAGATGCACGTAGAATACTGATGTAGAGACGTAGCCATACCGTGCGACGCCGCATAGTCGCAGGCCGGTCTCTCTTCTCCGCTGCTGTGTCTTTCGTCCGGCGAGTCCCGCGGCGAGGACTCGTCGTAGCGGCATGGTCTGGGGGCATCTCCCCTCGGATAGTGCTGCTGCAGCGATGCGTACAGCTCCCCTTCGAATTCCGGCGACCCTCTCGCGAAGCTGCCGGAATACGACTGGTGGGCCAGGGATGTCATAACCTTTCTTTTATAACACACGGGGCCCCCGCGCGAAATTATGAAAATGGCGCTCTTCGGACCCTTGAGGGTCCTTTCAAAGCAAGCTGACTCTCTCTCCTTTCGCTCGCCCAACAAACAGATAAGCCTCTGGGCGAGAGCTGCGGTTGACAGCAATTGCTGCTGGCCGGAGGAGCGGGCGCACATTTCTCATTTTATACTTGAAAAGAAGACGTGTCACGCTCAGGTGGCCAATCGCCGGAGCGCGGCGGAGGAGCGCGCCCATTGGTTCCGGGGCAGCGAGGAGGGGCGGAAGCGAGTGAGGGGGCGGGGGCCTCGCGCTTGCTTGTGGGCTGGATTTTCGATCGATGGGGGAATTGATTTTCTTCCGAGCGAGAGAGAGAGGGGGAATGCAGCAGGGATTTCTGATCCCGTTTTTGAAGAAGATCCTTCGCTAGGGAATAGAATATTCTGGAATTGGAAGAATGGTTGTTGACCTTCGATAGAGATAATGAGGTTTTTTTTGGAATGGAAACACTTCATTCCTTTTATTGTGCTTAGATCAAAGTAAAATTAATTTCGTGTAAGAGGATTTTCTTTTTGTGCTGTGTGTAAAAAGCGCAATGTGTTGAGACAGCTGAGTTTTTATTTTGACTGCAAGTGGTTTAGTTCAGCTTGTGTATATTGTATTACATTTATAAATTTTGCTATATTTTCGTTACTGTATATTGTCCTTCCTAATTCGAAATAATGCAGTAGGCAATTTTGAAATGCAGTAGAATTTACAATATATACATATTATTTCTAATATTTTTTTATTTGATTAACAACAAAAAATACTTATGCTTTTATAAAATAAAAGAGCATATTTGAGATATTTAAATTTTTGAAAAAATGCATCAGTGCCTATAATTTGAACAATTTAACAATATTGGGGGTATATTCAAGTCTATTTGGTCAATCTAACAATATTAGTGGTCTATTCAAGTCTATTTGGCCAATCTCCCAACATTAGGGGTCTATTCTGGATCAGGAGTTAATTGGGGATTGACAGCCCCAATAATTATAAGGAAGATTGTATTACAATTATTTTGTTATCTAAATTAAATATTATATTTTATGTATTTTTTTATTTACTTTTTATCAAATATTTAATGTTAGGAAGATCATCAAAACAACACGTATCCATTTAATATTAAACTGAGCATAATAATGTATACTATATTATTCGCTAAAACTTTAAGGTTAAATGATTTAAAATGCACTTTCACTTTTATAATGATGTAATAGTGAAACAGAAGGGACAAGTGAAAGAGTCAAAAAATCTTTGAAGAGGTTGATGATTAAAAAATTAAGCTACACCTGAGTAAATGTAAAAATAACATTTTTTTAATTTACATATAAAGTTTTCTTTAAATTCTTCAGCATGAAGAAACATTTTGTAACAAATCAATATAACTGCACAGATAAGTAATTTGAAAACCATACATTTAAAAAAATTTTTTTTTTTTTTTTATCAGAAAAAATTAGTGTCACTAATTGATTCACTCAACTTGTTTGCTCAGCGTTAACGTGAGCCGCTGGTGAGTTTTAAGTCAGAGGTTCATTCACTTTGTTGTAAACAATCTTTCAAAAACGAGGAGACTCGATGGGATTTGTGATGTCAGCCTCTTGCCTCGTTAGTCAAACTACCTGTTTTGATTTTCCCGGGTTTCTCCACATGGTGCGTAAATGCAGAGTAAATCGCCGTTAAAAACCCCCCGGAAGGCACTGTCACCCTTCATCAACTACCGGGAACCAAGTCATACTTCTACCTATGGGTGCTCCATCACGACAGAAGCTGCCCCTTTTTCTTTCAATGCTCGAGTAAACTACTCATGGGATGTCTGAATACTGAGGATTAGTCACAACAACAAATTGATTCTGTATAACCCTTTTCACTGCTATGTTTAGAGATACGTAAGAAAGCTGCCTATGGTAGAAATTATCGTTCAAGTTGAATTAAATGCCATATCCATTGAAAAAGGAATATGCTATTGTTTCCAAATAGCTTTAAATTATTACTTCGATTTATACAGCCTGACTCAAATCGATATATAGCTAATAGGATGAAATTAATTTTTATAGTTCTGTCATCGATTCATGAAAAAGAATGCTCAAGTTAGAATTTCATGATAGGCACTATTTAAATAAATTAATAGTTTAAAACTAAAAAACACGTTTTTAGAGTTAATCAAACTAAAATGTAAAAATAATTGTTAACATAAGAATGAAATTATTGACGAGAAAAGTGTTCTGTTCTAAAAAGCGTGGGGTGCTCGATATCAATCGTTATAATTTTTCTCTCGTTTCATTCCGAAATGCAGGGTTAGTTTAAAATGTCATACAAAGCACCCCCACGCTTTTAGAACAGAGACATTCATTTTCTCATCAATCATTTCATTCTTATGTTAATAATTATTTTTACTTTTTAGTTTGATTAACTCTAAAAGCGTGTTTTTTAGTTTTTTTAAACTATTAATTTATTTTTACTTTTAGTTTGATTAACTCTAAAAGCATGTTTTTAAACTATAATATTTAAATGAGGTCCCGGTACGGAGGACTGGAACTATAGTTCTTACAATAATTCAATTGTGAGTAAAACAAAAGCTAAATGCGAATATGTCAAGCCAGCCAGGATTCGAACAGGGAATCTCCTGATTCGTAGTCATGAGCGTTATCCGTTGTGCCGTTGTCCCACGTAGGTTTGAATGTCTTAGGTACTTTCATTCTACATGGGTTAAATTGCTTGATAAGTTAAAATAAAATCACTAATCCTGGCGATCCTAATCATGATGAGATAATAAACTTATCAAAATATTTTATTGTCGTCGGTCCTTGATAAGTCTACAACGTTTCAATTAAATCTGATCGCCTAAAGTAGGAGCACAAAATGCATTAGGATCTATAAATATTTCTCCCCAAAACCCTCATTAAATTCAGGAAATTCAGGAGAATTCAAGGCAATGGGCGGATTATCTAAGTTATGAAGCCTGCGATCTTACTTAGACTAGGAACGTGCAAATTTGACAGTTCCAGGCTGAAAACTGTCAATTTATATAAAAACAAACATATTTTAAAATTTATATCTTAGATAACACAAATTCTTTTGAATTATTCGAAACTACAATGTAAGTTCCTTTATAATATAAATTGCATGGATATCTACTGAGCAATAAATTCAATCTAACGTTATTAGTTGACTACAATTTGACTTTTCACCAAGGACGGAGTGGAATAGAGCTCTGGGATTTGAAACTGAAGGCATTCATTTCGAAACAGAGCATTTGCGTTTATACTGGGAAGGATTAAAATAAATATTAATTGTAGGATGTCCTGTTGAGTTCGAAAGGGAGAGAAGATGGTAGCTTCACTCTCAAACACCACCACTATCTAGTGTGTTCCTTCTAAATTGAGGTCACAGTGTTGATGTTGAGGAATACGCTATCCTTAAATGCAACCTGGATAAAGCAAAATATTTTCATATTATCTACCGTTCTATTGGCGAATGATTTTTTGTCAAAGTATCTGCCGTTTATTAAAAGCAACACTAAATCTGGTTTTTCATTATCGGTGAAATAGAGAAAATGTAGCTCTGGCACAGTGCCACATTCGGTGCCCCAGGTTTCGAATTCGATTCTCGGCTGCGCCATGGATGTTTGAAGTGGTTCGGAATCCACTTTAAGCTGGTCCCTTTCTAATATGACTGTAGAGCGTTGGGCGAGAACTATACTCTTAAAAAATGAAAATCTCCTGTCTTGGAATCGTTGGCAGATGAGCATGGTCCAACATAGAACGTAGTGCCAGGGTGTTAGTTAGTTTGTTAGAGAAAATGTACAGTTGTTTTTATTGCAAGCTAGGTAAAATTATTTTTTCATGACAGAAGGTTTTTTTATCAATTTAAAAATCTTCGTTAATTGAATTGAATTTGATTTATAAATAAAATCAACATACGTATTACTTATATGAACACTGTTTAAATGGAGTGTATTATTACGCTGGAGACGTATTGTGCAGTATAAAATTGCAGATTGATGAACATGAAGCATGATATGCAATTGATTATCAGTGAATTTCATCGTTAGATAGTAACTACAACCCATTTTTATATCGATTAAATGGATTTAGTGAACATTAGTAAACTATTTCCTTAATGGATTATGCCGAGTTTAATTGTATCTTTACGGAGCGAGTTAATTCGTGCAAAAAATTAATTTTTAATTCTGGGCTAAAACAAATATATCGAGTTACCTTACATTATTTTGAGGCAAACAGAAATTCACTCGTGATATCGTATATATGGCAACAGTTATTCTATCTGCATTTCACGTCGTTTTACAGAAATTTGATTCGATGTCCTTCCGTATTCCAAAACATTGGCGAGGAGCTGCTTATTATGATCGCTTGCATTTACTTTCCATCAATTTTTTTCAAAATGAATAGTGATAATGGCAGTGATAGTAGTGGTAATAGCAACGGTGTATAGCATGCTGCTGATCTATAAAGCTCTGGTGACGAATTGGAAGATTTGATTTCTGATTCTATCTTGCAATCCAAATAGCTCAATTTGTGCTTGAATTTCTATATTAAAACAATAAATAAAACAGGATAAAAATTCATTGATCAGAAATCTAACAATTCATATTTTCGATTAAAAAAATTCGTGTACAAAAACTAAATTTTAGAAAAAAATCTGATCCATTAATGTGTTAAGTAATGTATTGCTTTTTTGGGAGAAATATTTTGAATTTCCAAATTTAGAATGCAAAGTAAATTAATTTTTAATGAAGATTAAATGCCTTTTTTTTTTTTTAAAAAATTAATAGTAATAATTAAAAAATCACTGTATAAAAAAAGAAATTAAATTTTTTTCTATATTTTGAATCATTGATAAATTGTTTATGAATTATTCACAGTAAATTTTTATTTTCATTTACTTTTCACAAAAGGGATTAATATGTAAAAAGCTTTTAAAGAATAATTTGATCTGCTGACAAATTATTTAAGAAAACATTTCATGATATGTTTACACGAATCCGTTTAATGTAGTTAAAAATAATCTCCAGAAACATAACGCCTACAGTCTATCGCTTTATTAATTTATAAATAGTTTACTTTGCTATACTAAATAACAAATATTACCATTTAAATATGTAGAAGAAATTAACATATTAAACTTTTTTTTTTTTTATTCAAGTAGTTACGTAACAAAGAAAACTACTAAATTCACTATTATAAATCTGAGCCTTCTAACATTACTTGTTGTTATCTAATATTAAAAAAAATATATATAGTTTAAATCTTAATCTACTGGAAAAATAAATGTCCTCCGAAATTCTATAAAAACTACAACTGAAATATTCGTTCATAAAATATATAAAAATATACGAATGAATGTAAAAATGATACCAAACAGTTATTAAAATGAGGAAATTTATAACAATATTAGAAACTCTTTACATACCAAAAAAATAAACTTTTTTTTATTTCATTTACTCCATGTCTATACCAAAGATGAACACTATAATTCCATAGGCCATAAAGTCAATTCTATCGAGCTGAAGGTAGTGAGAAGTAAGGTGCAAACCCTTATATGCTTCCTTGAGGGCTTTCGTTCGAAATTGTAGTTCTAAAATGTGAGTGAAGTGTAGCCGTTCTTCCGTAATACTTCTTGTTGCTGAATTTGTAACATATATATGCCTTTCTACAATTTATATGCCTTTGGCAACAAATATCCCATTCTACAATGTATATGCCTTTTTTGCAACGTATGTGCTTTTCTGCAACATATATGCTTTTGATCACAGGTCAAAAAGTCTGGTCTTCGACAACGATATCGTTAATTTCATAATGACACCATCACAAGGCATTTTCCTCATCTGTAGCAGTCAACATTATTTCAGCTCTAGTAGCACGGATACTGCATTGGATTTCCAAATTGCAGTGCAAGTATAACAGAACCAAAAGTTTCCTTGCTACGTCGAGGATGCGCATAATAAATTTGTAGATCGGAATGTCCTTCGGTTAGGCGAAAGGAAGACGTGACTCATATGGAGCTTAACAATCATCATAAAAGTTACGTTTTTATCTGTATTAGTGATCATTTGCCATTAGAACGGCAAATAAACAGCAGGTTGTACACTACTGAGGAGCACCATGGGGAAAGTAGTGCAGTGCACCCTCTTTTTGCTACTGTAATTCGATAGAAATAATTTTATCTGTTTCAGTCTGTTAGAGAGTAGTAGATGAAATTTTAATTTTCACTAAATATTTCTGTGAGGGAACAAACATCAAATCATAAAATCGCCGGGCCTATAGACCATGGTGAAAAAACAGGGTAAGACGCGAGAAAAAAAAGTGTTTGGTTCGAAACCTGAGAATTGATACCGAACTGAAAGTTTTAGTGTCTAAGCAAGATGTTCGATTCAGCTGGATGGCATGGTTGTAATCGCTGCTTTCAGAAACGAGGAGATTCGATGGAGATAGTAACAATGTGTCTCGCACCGATAGTCGGATTGCCTGGTGGGAGTTTTCGGGGTTTCTCTCATACTAAACGCAAATGGGGGCAGTTCCTTTAAAAGTTCACCTGAAAGGCACTATCTTCCCCTTCACTCGTCAGGGCTATTCGTAGTAGGCATGATGCCCACCAATGTTCCAACCTCACCTTTCTTGACCCCTAGGTACGGGGGTTGAAGTGTGGAGAAAAGAAAAAAAAAAAAAAAAAAAAAAGGGGATGGGCACAATAAATCAGTAGGATACAAAGTTAATCTCGTTAGGGATCTAGGGAAAGTTCAAATTCCTATTATGTCATTTCTGAAAACTAATGTTTGAAATTGCGGTAGTAAAAGTGCGATCAATGTAGTAAGCTCCCTCGTCATTTACCTATGTAAAGCTGAATCTGCTATATATTAGCCATTTGTTTCTACTAATATATTTATTTGTACTATTTAGCTTCACTGATCCAATGAAGCATCAGTGAAGTAAAATAGTACAAATAAATTCGAATTCGTTTATGTACGAAAAACTCAACACCTCCCCTCCCCCTCTCATTTCTGCTGAAAAACCCCAGTGCCACCCCGCTCCGGCCAATTAACGCATGCAAATCGGTCGGTGCTCTATGGAGTACTCACTGAAGAACTGACGACGGATCGTTAGCGGCTTAAGCGGAGTCGGCAAGCGGCCACAGCTCTGGAGACACGTGTCCTTTCAACACAGGCCTCTCCCCCTCCCTCTGAAGAACTAGAAGGGATTCTGCAGAAACAGCGGGGGTTGGGGAAGAGGGGGGGGCGGTACGTGTTCTGAATCACGCGTGGAAGTGTGGAGCAACAGTTATCGTTTTTGTTGTGGGTGGGCGGTCTTTCCTGTCTACAAATCTGTGAGGGTTTCATTGTCCCATTCAAATATTCAATGAATATGTTTGTGTGGGAAGAGACCTGAAAAGTAGACTAATTGTTGCTGAAATTTATATTTAAACCCCTTAACGGATTATCCGAGTATATTCGCATTTCGGAACAACTCGTGCGAAAATTAATTTTTAATTCTTAATCTAGAATAAGTATTTCAGGTCACTTTTCATTATTCTAAAGCAAAGGCGAGTTCGTTCGTGATATCGTATGTCTATAAATGTTATTCTATCTCTATTTCATGTTGTTTTGTCAGACATGTCTTTATGACAGACATCATATCTTCATGTCATCTTCATTAGACATCATGCCTTCATGTTTTTCGATGTCCCTAAGTGCTCAAAATATGACGAGGAACTGCTTGTTTTTTTATTGCTTTAGATTATTTATTTATTTATTTGTTTGTTATTATTTTTTAAAATTTTACTTCCCGTTATTTTTTTTTTTTTTTTTTTTCCTCCCTTAAAATGAAAAAAAAAATTTTTTTTTACTTTTTTTTTTTTAAGTGATAACAACAGCGATACATCGTATGGCCATCGCGAAAGCTCTGGCAGTGAATCAAAAATTATAGTTCTGATTTTAATGTGCAATGCGATTTTATTTCGAATGATTAAATTTATATTTGAATTTCTTTAATGAGAATTGATTTAACAAACGCAAATTGAATCGAATTATGTGCGGTGCATGTAACATAGGTATGCTTCCTATACCTTTTATGAACCCCGCAGAAAATGTCTTACTGAAGGACTTATAGGGATAACAGCCATGCATTTGAGAGTTGTATGTGGAAAACCCCGGTAAACTCCCACAAGGCAGTCCGACCATCCATGCGAGACTTTAACGCATATTGTCACAATCGCTATCGAGACTCCTTGCTTCTGAAAGCAGTGACTACAATAATGCCGCCAGCGAATTCGAATCTAGGCTCTGCTGTGCACATTGCCACTGAGCTACGAGGTGGGTGTTACAGTTCTTAACAACGCATATTTTTGAGTTTATTAAAAAAAAAAAAATTGTTCTGAAACAAAACTATATTTGAAAAACAAGTAATTTTTTAAAAAATTTTTAAGTCAATTCCTGCTTTTTTTTTTTTTCACTCTATTGCAGAAAGTCCTTTATAAATAATTTTCATTCATTTTTTAAGTTTATCTGGCGCCCTCTATTGGTAAATTCATGCAACTTAAATCTAAAAAAAAAAAAAAAAAAACTAAAATTAATTAATTAAATTTAATTACTGAATTAATATTTGAAAAAACTGTATAAACATCCAGCGTCATCCACTACAAGTTCAAAAAAGAATGCATTTGAACTTGAGTGGATGAATAAAAAGTGTTTATGAACGATTGAAAATTTGAACAAGATATATAGGGAGAGTGTGAGCTAATAGAAGGAATTGAAAAAGACATACATTAAAGTGTTAATATTAAATATTAAATATCCTTGGGATTCCCAAAGTGTGCGCAGGGCCTCACGAAATATTGCAAAAGCTTCATAATTTCCTAGTCCAGGTAGACTAAATGTACAAAAACAAAGTCAAAACTGGTTATACGGCAACCACATATGGCGGAGAACCTCAACGATCAATTAATTGAAATAATTAAACAGATGGATTTGGATTGCAGTTAGATTGGGCTACAGATACAAATAATAACAAGGCTGCTCATTTTATATGCTATGTATGGTTCATAAATGATAATACCATTTCAGAAGACCTTCACCTTATAAAAATATCACTGCAGGAACGAAGGTTCAGGACTTTTTTTCGAAATCCTTATATTTGAAAATAATTTGGATTGGTCTAAGTGTGTTGGTGTCTAAGTGATGGAGTTCGTTTCATGTCTGGCTGATATGGAGGATTACAGGCACTTCGAAGTAAAACTCCTGATGCTCTGTAGATCCATTGCATCATTCACAGAGATGAGTTTGCGTCAAAATATCTCGAATTGCACTGAATCAGGTGTTAGAATGTGCAGTGAGTGTAGTAAATTTTATAAAAAATAATAATAAGGCAAAAATTTGTTTGTTCTCTCAACTTTGTTGTGCTACAACAATAGTTGCGATGGCTCTCTCGTACTTTGAATTGCGACATTCTTTCAAGAATGATACAAAGATTTTACAAAGACAAGATTTTGCCGATTCAGATTTTTTTAAATAAAACTTACATATTATGCCACATTTTTGAGAATTTCGAGTTCCTTAAATTTTTGTCTGCGGAAAAAAAACAGGCATTTTTTTTTTTTTTTTTTAAATCAATGGAGAGTATTTCAGTTTTTATAAAGAAAACTGAAAAAAAAAAAAATTATGGAGAAGAAAATTGAATTAAGGTGTGTCCAAGAAGTGTTTTTAATATTTTAGCAATATTTGACATCAAATGAACTTGATTTCTCTTAAGATATTTGAAACATTTTTGAAAGGCACTTATCACAGCTAATAAGCTGGTTAAAAAATACATTTCAAAATGAAAATTTCAAATAATTTTCATTGATTCAAGATCATTGTAACACTAGTGCAAATTTATCTGAGTTGAAATTTATTTTTGTAGAAAAGAATCTTATGGAGTTTTAAAGCACGAGAGAATGAAATGAAATTTGGCAGCAGGGAACTGACAACATTTCGGATTTCAATAAAAGATGAATACGTCTTTCTAAGTGACAAAGCTCGGCGGATTTTAATTTCATTTTCAATTCCGTATTTGTGATAAAATGAGATTTTGGCGGTCGCTGTGATAAAAATCAAGTATCGGAAAAAAAAAAAAAAAAAAAAAACGTGGAAAAGGAAATGACAGCGGACGTGTTTAGTTCAATTTCACAATTTGTGAAACTGCGCAGTGATTTGTAGACCCATTCATTAATTTATAATTTAACTTTAATGAAATGAATAACACAAAATTAATGAATTTTTTCAGTGATGCAGGTACATGAGTTTTATTTATTTTTTATCGCATTCATGATTAGTCACTCTTTTACTTAGGATAGGGTACTGTGGGAAAATCTTAATTAAAAAAAGGATGCCACGATTCCAGACAATTTGAGGACCACTCACATTATAACAACTTGTAGAACGCAAATATGCATTATTTAATTTGAGTGTGACAGAGGTACTGAAATATGAATTTGTATGAGATAGGGTAATGTTCTCCAATTGATCAACTGTTATGCAGAGGAGATTTAGACGTGACATCAGTGTTATAATAGAAATTAAGATAAAAAAAATGGTGAAAGCACAATTTGTTATTATTAATTATTACTTAATTTAAATTACTCGCTATTTAACTTTCACACACAAAATATAAACCTTTTATATAACAAGGAAATTTAATAAAATAATAAATAAATAATTAATTTTTTATAAACAGGAAATTTATGTATAAGAAACAGCATTTCGCTATGCATAAAATTTATACAAAAAAGAAAAGTAACCAATATATATGTCAGTATCGAATGTATGATAAGGTAAAAGCACGGGTAATTGTTAGGGATGCTAGTTAGATATACATGACGCAGAAAAATTGCGAAAGAAAAAAAGTTTCATAATTATTGTAAAATTTTACCATTTTTTCCCTTTAATATGCTGTTATGTAAAATTATAATAATTAAAAATTAAAATGATTTTTACTCTAAATATCCCCCTCCCCCTTCTCTCCATACTTTCCCTATCACATCACTCTGTTTGCATCCGACTAACTTGGCCGCTTGCTACTATGCCACACAATCGATGGAAATGTCGATCGAATTATAATATATATATACACGGCCGTACCCAGGATTTTGTCTACAAAAACCATGTAACCGTTTATGAAAGCTTAATAGGTCATGTTAAACTATCAATGATAGAATAGGTATTGGAAGTTGAAACTTCAATTTCCTTTTTTAAATAATTTTTACATTTCCTTCATTTAGTTCAAATTCATAAAAAAGGAGAACATTAAAACTAAAAAGTATTGCACAAAAAAATAAAAAAATTAATTTCTAAAAAAAATTATATAATAAAAATCAATCTCCTTTTTTGTTAGCTCATCGATTATATCATTTACGTCAATTTCACTACTTCAATGAATATTTAATAAAACTAAACCAGGAAAAAACTCCTGCTCAAAATACATATTCAAGCTCTATAATAAAATTGACAATTGATAAGAAAACAATGATTCATTGAAATATTATATTAAATACTTAACAAAAACAATTAGGCCTAAGATAAGTGGCCATAAGTTTGTAAATTTTTACTTATTGGTTGGGGGCTTTCCAGCCAGGGTCTCATTATATACACAGTATATTAGGACAAACTAAAGAAAAATGCACAAAAAATAAATAAATAAGAGAACAGACAAGGGATTTCTCAGAAACACAATTAATTTGCATAGTAAAGTCCCAGCAACATCTAACTAAGTCCCTGGCACTACAGTCTTTGGTGGGCCAAGACCGTCTACCTGCTAGCAAATTCCAAAACAGTAAATAAGATTGTCAGCTCAATGCCCAACGCTCTACAGTCATATTAAATCGGATTAAAATGGATTTCGAATCACTACAAACATCTATGACACCGCCGGGACTCGAACCGAAAATTGTGGCACTAAGAGACAGCAGCATCCACTTTATATAAATTTTCATGTGCTTTCTAGATACCTCAATCTAAAACAGAAAAGAAAAATAACTGAAATGAAATGATTCATAGTCTGTAGTGCGCATGATACCTAATGATATTAAAAATGATACCTTTATCAAGGAATACGTATCATCAGAGCCATATAAACCATATTTTTATTGCCGGGATTCAAGTCAATACAAATATAACAATATCCTTAATATAAACGCCTTCACCCTTTTAAACTCAAGATCAAAATTTTAAAACATGTGATATATATATATATATATATAAACATGCAAAAAAAAATATAGCATATCCTCTTGTTTTTTTTTTTTTTTTTTTTGGTATCCTAAGCTTTTGAATCTGCATATGCAAATGAATTCCCCAATTCCTCTCTTTCAGCTAGCTTTAATCCCTCCTCTCACCCAGAAAATCCCCATTGAATAATTTTTTACCGCAATATGGTTTTTTAACTAATCTAATCTTAGACACAATTTTCATTTTTGCGTCTCCATAAAACCGCCGGAGGGTCTATTTCTGCAACCTAATCCTTACATATTTAAAGAGGATACTTAGGAACCGAATCAGTTGTCGCATTAAAAACTCAGTCGCGTGCCTTGTGGATGCAAGCTGACAGACATACTTTTTAATTCAGTGTTAAACATTATACTAATACTTGCTACTGCATTACACTTTTTTAAAGGGTGTTTTTTTTTTCTTTTTATGAAAGGTGCGATTTAAATTTCAATTGTAAATAGATTAAAATTTTTTAAATGTAATAGGAATTTTATTTTTTGAAATATGAAATGTCAGGATATAATTATATTTAATATTTTTATTTTTTAATCTCTTAAGAAGGATATTTTATTTGTAATACACTTGATTTTTATCTCTTCTGACTTGTATGTAAAATTTGTGATGAAACAAAGTTAATTAAAAAAAAAAAAAAACACAATTGCAGTATTTGTACAGTGTACTTCAAGTTTAGTACAATTCTTTCTTTACAAAAATGAATAAATTAGTTTTATATCAATAAATAAATAAAAATTAACCATATGAATCATATTATTTTTTCATCTATTCAAATTATTGCATAAAAATATTGACAATATTTATCCATCGATTTACCTATTTAATTTTTTCAATTTTTAATAAATTTCTAATTTTCTTCAAATTAAAAAAATTCTTCCAGATACAGTGTACCCATCTAAATCTGAAATACATTCATCAGAGAAATACATTATCTTTTTACCTTCATGCGATTTGCGAATAGTATGTGAAATACCCGGAAAAAATTTTCTGAAAGCAGTGATTGTAACGGACTCCGCCAGCGAATTTTAACAAATGAACCTTAATAAAGAAGAAATAAATTATGAAATAATAATTAAATAAATAAATTATTTAATCAAATGGCTCACAAACTTTATCTCCAATCTCTCAACTCTCACCCCTAAAAAACCATTGTCATGATCAACCCACATCCTTTGTTACCATTAAATGATATAGTACTTATGTTTTTATTCGGCCTAGTTCATGGCTGATGGCAACGTGCTCCGCTGGCGAGAGCGCTAGGGCCGCATGGCTGTTGATGGGCGCCACCGTTTCCAAAAGCCGGAGAGGCTTTCGATGGATGTTTCGGGTTGTTCCGCATTTTGCCTCGTTAGTCCGGACTACCTGATGGAGAGTCCTCTATACGATACCAAATGCGTGGTAGTTTCTCCCTAAAAGTCTCTCGGAAAGCTTACTGCCCTCCTTCTTCGGCGACTGGAGCCAAATGCGGAGCTTCTACATACGAGTGTTCCATCCCAACAGAAGCTGCCCGCTTTCCCTCCGTACCGCAAGAGACTACTGGATGGGACTATCCGTCCGTACTGCAAGAGCTTACGAGGATGAGTCACGACAACAGAATTTTGGTTTCAAGTTTGTGAACAATTTAAACCTAAAAATAAAATGCTTAGAAGAAGCGGAGTTGAAGATATGCTGCAGTAAACTTTGGGGATGGGCAGGGACTACCGGTATGTGAAAGCATAACTATATTTATGGGCGGTAGTGACGGGCTTATACCGTATAGTGGAAATGAATTGTTGTTGAGAAGTATTTTGTCGGTGTTATATACTTTCTAATGAGTGGGAAGAGGATGTAAGCCTTTTGCAAATGTTTATTTATTATATACTGCGGTAGACTGAGGAGCTTCTTTTATCAAGAATAA
>BPLR01016718.1:0-28404 GCA_021605095.1 Caerostris extrusa
CATAACCATTATTAGAAGTCTGCTCTGGCATAGATTTCAATTCTGATTAAATCTTTAATTTATAATGTCTTACTTGGTTCTGTTTCTAATTTTTATTGTTTTGTTTAGCCCAATTAAATTATTTATAGTACTTTGTTTATTTTTAACTAATGTTTTACTTTTGAAGTTAAATGTGCTTGCTTATTTGATTCAGTTTTAGTAGTGGATAATATAGTTTTCCTAGTACTAGCAATAGTAAAAATTAACAAAGGCGAGGAAATAGATGAAGCAGATATCAAATTGACAAAAGTAGGGAGTGTCAGTAAGCTTTGGTTTTGAATAGAAATGTAGTTTTAGCAAGTTAAGTGATGGGTAAATTATTCCTGTTATATTGCTATCAGTTATTATGGAGAGTGAACATGTAGGTAGAACTTTAGACTGAACTATGGTATTGTCTTTAGCTCGTTATCTCATCATAAGTAGTAGCTCGTTGGAATACTAGTTTTCTTGCTTAAAGATTAAATTCTGAGTTATTTTTTTATTTTAAATGTTTTATCTTTTAATTGCCACTGACAGCAATTTTTAGAATTGGATGGGTGCAGTTGCTGACAGTTAACACACTTAAGTTCATTTTTGCATTTTGTATAGGTATGACCAGGAGCAGGACAATTTTAACATTTTGTTTACCTTTACTGGAAGATTCTAAATGAGATTATTCACAAGTGTAACATTTTGTTGGGAATATATGGCCTTATACAGTAATTGAGATATCCTGCTTTTTCATAGTTTCAGGAAAAGCAAGAACCATAAAATTTTAATATTTTTGTTGGAATTATTTCTGATCATTTTAAAATTATCTTGCAGATTGAATAGACGTGATATTTCACGTTGTTTGTTACATTAAATCAAGGAAAAGATATTAAATCTTGACAGTAATTAAGTGTTCAATGTGGTATGGCCCTTATATTAAGATTCAATAATTTTATCAGCTAGTACAAATAGTTTTTGTTTGAGATTGGTACTAATTATTATAATTAATAAGTTCAATTAAAACAGACTTAATTTAAGTTAATTAATTTTCAATAAGTTACTACATCTGGTTTTTCTTCATAGATTTCAAATCACCACCAATGGAAATAAAACACCTTTTGAATTTTTAAGCAGAGATACAATATTCAAATTATTTCAGGCAATAATAAGTAAATTTTTAGTAAATTTAGAAAGTAATAATTTCCAGACATAATAAGAAATTTTACAAATGTGAATTTTCTTTGTACAAATGTACAAATTTTACAGAATATAAATGTACAGTTAATTTTCTTTTCTCTTGATTCTTCTATATAAAAATTAACACGTTGAATTTACATGCAAATTTTGCGAATTTTGCCTTCGTTAGAGAGCAATTTTTTTTTTGGATAAGAGAATTCATGAAATATTCCGCAAATTAGGTCTTGGATCGCACCACTCGCCAAGGAGCAGAATTCTTTTGAACAAGATTTATACGATCAGGGTCTCTACCCTGAATGGCAAGTAAGATATCAGAAGCGACTCATTCTTTGTATCTTAGGTAGCTCCAGAGCAAAAGGGCTAGCAACTGCTGATTAATACACCCAGATTAGTTCCCTGCGTCCCAGAAGCAGAGGCCAAGGGATATGTAGCTCACACAAGAACCGCAACTCTTTTGCACTTGCATGGCAAACACATGGGTTAGAGAATTGATATTGTGAGTAAAGAAATAAATAGCAATATTAAAGTGAGAATCAATACCAAGTATTATATACCAATATTAAAAACAACAAAAGAAACAATGGCAAAAGGCATGCAAAACATTGATAATGAGTCATAACAATATGGTACGATAACACGTCTGTGATCTAGACAATGAAAGAGAAGACAAAAGAACGAAAGCAAAGATCACTGGGCTACCCCGGGTCATGATACCTGTACATATCTGAAGATGTTCCCTTGACAAGTGGAAATTAATTGATAATAAACATATAAATCACTGATTGCATTACCAATGATTTACTAACTTTTTTGAAGTTAACATTTTTTGTTTGTTTGATTGCATTACCAATGATTTGTCCATTTTGAAGTTGAAAAATAAAATATTAAGTTTTAAACTCAATAAAACTAAATGATACCATTAAATCAAAAGAAGCCCAGTACCTAAATTTTTTTTATTTTCTCATTCTGTTAGCTCAGCAATATTTTTTAAATAATTTTATGTTCTATACTATTAATACATTTAATAGAAACTTAAAAAAATTCCCATTCAATTATAAGAATGCCTACCTCCGAAATTCATCCTTTTCATCCATGGCATAAGCTTTGAATGCTAAAAATAGAAAAAAATAATATAAAAATTATGGTGAGTAAAAAAATAAAAATTATCAAAACTTTAATTTTTAAATTTCATTTCAAATTAACATGCTTAAAATATTAGAATTTAAAAATAATCAAATTTTTTTTCTAAGATAAATTAAAAATCTTTTTGTTAAAAAAAAAATGCAAATAAATACAAAAATATTTTTTAAATTTTTTATATGTTTCATATAACTTAAATGAATATAGCTTTTATTCATTTAAATAAATTAACAAATAAAATAATTATAATTTTTTTTAATTTAAAAATATTGAAACAAAGAATTTAAATGTAAAAAAAATTGCACATCTAAAGTTCATTTTAAGCAAAATTTCTTACACTGTGCATCCTTACTATCTCACAAACATCAGGAAGACCAAATTTTAAACGTGGCCCACAAAAAGACAAAAACCTGTAACAGAATATAAAATTGATTAAGTTAATAATAATTAAATTTATAATTAAATCTAAGGGAATATTACACCACAAACTCAACATAAAAAATGAATTTTTCCAGAATAAAAACTTTCCTTTTTTTTAATGAAGATTTTAATTATAAATCATAATTGTTCAACCTGAGCAATTTTTCTATGCTAATTTTAAAAATAAAATTAGTCATGCAAGTAATTGTTGCTCAGTTAAAATAATTATTTCAGATTTAATTAATAAAATGTCAAACATTCAGAATATAAAACCCTTATTTCCATCAATTTTCCTTTATTGTTAAATTTTACCATTATAACTGCTATAAAGGTAAAATCAACAACAATAGTAGACACAAGAATTTTTTAGTCTTCTAAAATATGATGAAATAAATTTTAAAGAAATACAAAGTAAGAAGATTTAGAAAAATTGGATAGTTGGTGTTATTAACTGAACAAGGGACAGTTTAGACCAAGTTGCACCAAAAAAAACAATAGTAATTTAAGAAATTTAACAAAAATTGTTTCTTACAAATATTTACTTAAAATAACTTGATAAAAGTTTTAAAACTTAGTAATTCACAAGTTGCAAAAAAAAATGAAGCTTTAATGTAAATTTATTAAAACATCAGTCTAAGGACATTTATTTTTCAATTAATTCAACAAAACTAGAACTATCTGCTTCTAACTTTTTATCTGGATTTCAGCAAGGGCTGTAATAGCTCAAACTTGTTTCTATTAGATTCAAACTTGAATATTTTAACTGACATGTTCGTGGTTTTGTTTTCTTCTAAATATTGTAGTACCAGATATAGGGATATATCATTTTTTCAAAATATTATATGCTGGTTTTACATTATGTGTGCAAGTTAATTTATGGTCTTACAATTGAGCATCATCCAGAAAATCAGTCAGGTTTCTGAAGACACACGACAAGAATAGGTGTAATAATACAGATGCAAATTTAACAAAAGTAGCTCGATCAGTATGTTTAGGTTGTGCATGAGAAAGCAATTTTCGCTTCTGAAGAAGTAGACATATTACATCATCAATATTGCTGCTAGTCATTACAGAAACAAAAGAAGTAAGTTGATTTATTGTTTTAATAGTATGCATAGGTGATCCACTGAGCTATTTCAGCATAAAAGACAGTAGATTGAGCAGCAAGTTTGTGAGTTTCAGAATAAGGCAAATTTTGTGTACTTTTAACTCTATTTTTTTTTCTAATTGCTATCTGGGTCATCAGATCTTAATTTTTTTGCTGCTTTTAGACTGCCTTAATAAAATGCAAGCCCTTGTGCATTTTAAAAGATGATATCTTCATAAGGTCATCATCAGGTCCCAAAACAACCCAGAATCTGATAGAAGTTAATAACCATTCACTTTTCTTCTCAACTGGTTTCTTCAAAGCAAGTAATGTTCATAAAAGTCTGATAGCAATGAATTTTGACCATTGCTGGGCCATATTTTTTTTTTTTTTTTTTTTTTGCACGAAAAGAATGCATAAAATTGAAAAAAAGAATTCAGGTTTGATATTGCACTGCTGGTCCAATGAGAAGTAGATTCCTGTAATGGTGATATTAAGGACCCATGCAGTTAGGATTACTTTTTAGAGACCTCTACATTTAGCAAGATGGTCAGGAAATGAATCGCTTAAATGCTGAGCAACTCCAGACTTGAATATCAAGTAACTGCCAGTCAGTTGATACCTCCAGATATATTTCAAGTCTTAACAGAAAAGAGGAGCATATAAAGATATGAGTTACACAAGTTCTGGAAAAGAGGATGCCAAGTGATTGAGTCAATTCTGACATCAGGACTCTCATTTCCCAGAACATTGAATGCAAAGCAAATGCACAAATCAAAATATTAATAATGTTAGTAATAATTAAACCAAATCAGACAAACAAAACGCATGAAGATATAAGGTATTACGAATGTAATGAGATCTGAATCCCTCTATGATGAAAAGAATAAAAAAGAGAAGACAAAAGAATTAGGAAAAATAACTGAATTGTCTCCGGTACATGATAGTCATACACATATGAAGGAGAAAAGTTTACTTTGATTTAAAAAATGTAAAGATCTATTTAGGATATAATTAAATTAAATTTTTTGCTATATTAAGATTTACAAACGTTTTTGCCTTAATATACAAATTAACATGATTTTCCAAATGCATAATTTTATACATTTAAGAGAAAAGATTTTGGTTATTTCAATACAAAAATAGTAATGCATTATAAATCATACTATATTTAGTCAAATCATATTTGTGTTCACATTCTCATTTCTATTATTATCATTTGTAAAGAAGATTATCATTTGATAAGAAGATAAGAAGGCACAATTTGAATCCATACAATATGACACTTATTGGTATTTCAATTACTTAACACTAAGATAGGGACAAGGATATAGATAGGCCCCTATATTACAAAACATATTATATTGCATATGCAGTTTTAAATAGACCAAAATTAAACATGCAATTGAATGTTGAATTAAAAATCACTATTAGGCTTCAAATAAATATTATTGAAAATTATTCTTATCTTTTTTCAAAAAAAATATAACCTTATCACTACCATACCCTATGTTATTAATAGCAATGTTTAAATTTCTTACAATTTAGGAATAATTTGAAATAGATTTTATAAATTTAATAAAAGTCTTTATAACAATTTTTTAAATGTTTTGATTTTTTTTTTTTTCAAATGGACGAGTTACAGTTTATTTATTTTTTATTTTTTTTATGAAATGAACTTTTATTTAACAAATTTACAAGTTAGATTTAATTTTGATATTCATTAATATAAGAAACAGAACAAACAATTCATGAGCCTCATAATATGTATCAAATTTACACATAGCTATTTTAATACTTTCCTTTTGACAAATGCATTAATAATTTACATTTTATCATCTAAAGTTTTGTTTTTTTAAACAGGAATTTACATAAATATTATTTAAAACCAGAATTGACAAACCATGAAAAAACTAGATATTAATATTAACAAAAATTTATTATAAAATAATAATAAATTAATTGAAGAATGGCACATTAGCTTAATAACATGATGTTGAAAAGTCTTCCTGGTAAAATTTAAAAATGTATAAGAATTTTCTAACATTCAGTCACAGCAAATTTCAATCATTCATTTAGATTCATTAACAGTAAATTTGTTATAGGTAAAAAATTATACTTAATATTTTTTTATGTTCTTGAAAAATAACTATCTTACACAAGAATTATACTAAATGTACTTATTTTTTCCACAAAACTAACTTGAGCATTAATATTAACATTTTTAGATTGCAAATCCTAATAGTGCAATGTTTTAAAATTCTTTTATAACTTTTCTTACGTATGAATAAAAAAAAAGGTTAGAAATTTCTCAAAAATATTAAACAAAAACAACCAACAATTTTTACTTATGGTAAGTGAATAAGATTAAAAAGGTTAAAATTGATTTTATAATATACATGTAAATAAAAAAAAAATTATAAAATAAAAACTAATTTTTAAGAATTAAACAAAATTTTTTATAAAAGTTGGCAAGCATGTATCATTTTCCACTTTATACAGTTTTAATGCCAGAGTTCTATGTAGCTTATCTTTATCAGAAAAAGTCTCAGGAATGAATGAGAAATTTAAATTTCTTATTTTATAATAGTTAACAATAATTCTCCTCAAGTACTATTATAATGAATTAGATTTGTTACTAATTACATTAATACCCACTTATATATTGACTTAATTTCTTAAAACACATTTGATATTGCTTTTCTTAAAATATTCTAGAATTTCTTAAAATTATTATGTAAAATATTGTTCTCCCAATACAAAGTTTAATTGGGGAACAGATAAAATCATAAGAAAGTCAAATCAATTAAATTGCACTAACAAAATATTATATAACAGCAACTGTTACATTTATTGGTAGTTATTTCACTTTATAATATTTTATAAAACAATGCCTGAAGTTTAATTTTTTTTTTTTTCTTATGTATAAACTCTACAGATTCTTTATATCTAATTACATTTATTTTTCAATTTACAACGAACAAATTAAACTTGTGTAAAAGTTAAAACCAAATTATATTCTTGAAACTTTATTAAGAACAAACCTTTACATGTCACTGTAGGTCATTCGGACACCGAAATGATAGAAATCCCAAAAAGAATAAGAGCACTGATTTTTGAGGCTATTTTAATTAATGTACATTAAATTTTAAAAATTTTACTTTTAAATTATATTTGAATTAATTTCTAAATCAATATATTGAAAAAAAAAATTTTTTTTTTTACATGAAGAAATGAAAAAACAAACAATATACATAAGACACGTAGATAAATAGAATGCATGTCGTTTTTGGTATATTATGTATTTTTATAATATATACAAACAAATTATGTTACATAAAGAGAAATGTATTATAAGGAAACTGACAATAGTAGTCGAGCGAGAAATAATAGCGAGAAAGTCTTGCCAATCTATTCATTGTCAAATTCTTTCCAACAAGAATTGAGGGTTTAAACAACTTAAAATTCAATTTTATCAAATGCCAAGTATAAATACATTTTTTTATTCAAATGAAAAAAAAAAAAATTTTAAAAACAACAAAGTATATTCTAACTAACAATTACCACTGAAAAAACATTAAAAAACTTGAAATCCTCTTTTGACAGATATCTAATTTTTCATCAAGTTTATATGAGAAGCTATATATGATAGTATTTTAAAGAGAGCCAACTATAAATATTTCCTATATATTTCAATGCTACATTTTCCCATCAAAATTTAGCTCATTTTTTAAATTATTAGAATCTTCTAAAGGAGTTAGCAAAAATTATTCATGGAAGATACTCTAATTACTTTACAATCACATTTTTAGCAAAATATTTTGACATTTAAAAGCTTAAACAAATGCTGCAGAAATGTTTCGAAAATCTTTTACAAAAGACTGTATTCTACAAAAATACTTCTTTATTATATATAAAATAAAAGAGCCCAAAGTGAAATAAAACAGGTTTTCATCAAGTGAATAAAATAATATTTAATAAGTGATTTTACATTTATGTACCCATTTTTTCTCTTTCTCTCATTAATGAAGAGAGGTACTAGAATATACATCAAGATCAAAATTTAAAACATTTTTAAAATGAATAAATTTTTTTCCTACCCCCTCCCATAGTATCATAAAATCAGTTATAAAAGGAATTTTTTTCACTAGTTATTAAAATAAAACAAATAAAGGCATTATGTAAACATCAAGAAAAGTAAAAAAAAAAAAAATGATTGAAAAAAAAAAGAAACTCAATATAATACAACAATAAAATATTTAAGCAAAACAAATGTTCGTAAATATTTAAATGACCAGTAAAACAACAAACAAGTTCTTCCAAAATAGAATAAAGGCCAAGTGGAAACAAAGATTTGTCAATTTGAGCCCACTATGAAGCTCCAAATGCATATTAATATTGAATAAGATAACAGTCTTAAATAAAAATTATCTTTGCATTAGTTGACGTATGACAGAACAACACTGTTAAGTTACAAAGAAATAAAATTGACATAAGAAATAACAGCTTGCAAGCTAAAAAAATATATGGAACAGTTTCAAATCAATATATTTTCAATTATTTTAATAAATCTGGATTTAAAAAGAAATAGTTGATAAGTTAATTAAAGAAAAATATATCCTATTAACAAGTTGTTGTAAGGAATAAATTAAAATTAATGAAACACAGACTTAGTTATAAAGAAACATAATGCAAAAATATAATTATAAAGAAAAGACAATTTTTCAAGAAAATTACGTTCAAATTAAGAACTAAAAAAATATTGAAAAATAAAAAAAAAAATTAATTTTTCAACTATTAGTTGAATTCACTGAGTTACCAAGAAAAAAAGTTTTCATCAAATGACACATATAGACATTTATCTGATCTGTAATAATGCATATGAAAATATTTATACATAATTACCTCGCCTGTTTTAAATATAAAAGTATTGATATACCTGATAATTAAAATAAGCATTGATCTAACTAACAGATTAAAAAAATATTAATATTTTTGATAAAATTATATTTTGTACTCATGTTTGAAAATTAATTTCTAAATGGAACAGAATTATACAAACTTTAAATATTAATTATAAAAAAAAAGGAGAACTAATCTTCAATCATGTCTTTAAAATGTGATTTTTAGAAAACAAACAAAAAATTTTTTTTTGATTAATAAAATGAAAAAAAAAAAAAATTTAAATATAAATATGTAATATATTTATATATGAAATGATATAACAAAGGTATAATACAACTTAATATTATCATCGAGAAAACTCGTTCTTATTTATTATAATAAAAATTATAAAATATCAACAAAAAAAATTAATTGGAATAGATCCATCAAAATTTTCATACATAATATTTTTATAAAAATTCAAACAAAACTAAAATAAGAATTATCACACATCATTCATTTTAATTCATTCATGCTATTCCATATTAATAATATTGTTACGTATGGGCATCATAATTGTGTTATGGATGTCATCAATCAATGTAAAAATGAATTCATTCATTCTTTTTTATTATTACATTAATAAATGAAGCTTCAAAAAAAAATATTTATAATGTTCAGAGATTTCATTATTTAAGTTAAAACTTGCTACTGGCATTTTTGATCGGATTTTCGTTAAATATATGATTACAAAGAGATAGTTCAAACTAACTAAACAAAAGGAACAAATTATAATTTAATTTTCATAAGAAAATTATTGTCAATAAAATCTGTTATTAAAAAATTATAAAAAGAAACTCTACTACTTTGAAAATCAAGAAGGTTATCATACAATATGCAATCAAACTAAAAAGAATATTTACACACGATTAACTAGCAAATATAAAAACAATAATTTAAGATTAAAAACATTAATATGAACAGAACAGCAGAATAATTTTTTAATGATATGTTACCATTACATAGTTTTAAGATTAAGTAATGTTAAAAATGTAAGATTGAATTAGCTCATAGCAAGAGGAAATCAAGGTTATTGTCTAAATATTTACATTCATTTTTTTCCCTTTAATAAACCTCACAAGAAAGAATTTATCCTTGATAAAAAATAATCAATGGCTAGCTAAAATATACATTTATCGAACTACATTTTTAAATAATTCTGAAAAAAATTCAAATTCTTAAGAAATTAATAATATAAAAATTCAAAATAAACATAATAATGAAAGATGTAAATTTCAGTAATATCAGTTAGATATCTTTTAAAATATAATAATTATAACTTATTATATTATAAATATTAGATATTTTTAAAGAAATATAATAATCATAATACTAACATTTCACAATTTCTTAACAATATCAGGAAAAATTACTTTTAACCGAATAGGAAAAATATCATTAATTTATAACATTTTCTTATAAAAATGAAAAGTCAATTAAAATTAAAAATCTTCCCAAAAAAATCACTATAATTAAATAACACATAAGAAGATAAAAACACAGAAATTTCACAAATGCAGCAGAAATTTTAAAATATTTAAGCCACATTTAAGGAAAAATTGCAAAACCATTAAATAATAAAGAAATTTGAGACAAAAACGCAGACGGTCGATTAAATTTGAATATTTTTTTTAATTAGATAGGGTATTATACTTCATTTTTTAAATGCATTCTACACAGAAATTATTAAAAAAAAAAGAAAATATCTTGAAGTATTAATTAACATTTCATAATAAAAATATGTAAAGTATTTAAATTTAAACAATAAATGAGAATCAAATCATAATTATAGCAATCATTTGTACAAGATTTTAAGAATTATTTTACAGGAAAATAAAGAACAGAAACAGGAAAATATACGATACCGTGATATAATTATTCAAGTCACAGACATATCCACTATTTCCAAATCTATTTGCTTGCACATTGAGAGAAACTTCCATTAAAACTATTTTATTTCAGAAGTAGAACACAATTCAAAAATATTTCGGATAATTTTTTTATTCAGAGTTCAAAATAATTTTAGTACGTAAAAATCGTGCATATCACAAGATATTTATTAATGAACTTTAATGCTGCGTTTGCTAGATCCATCTTAGTGACGACTTCAGTTTACATGTTAAGATAAATAATACCGCTGTAAAGAGAAGCTGCATAAATGTAACTTTTTAACTCTTAAAGGAAAACGACAGTATATAAAACTTGACCTGTTGCAGATAGTAAGTTTTCATATGTCATATCCGTATGTCGATATGCATAAGGAAAATTTTTTTTAATAGGCCATATTTTCATGCAATAAATATTATAAACATATAACACGATGGATAGATACACAAAGATTTCTAAGACTTCCGCATCCAAATAAACCTAATAAAATTATGAATTTCGCAATAAAGAACGCAGAATTTGGCATAAACGTATGTACGATACGGGAACTGCAAAAACAAACGACTGTAGCGCCTCTTCAACAGGTTATCCTTCGATCTTTCTAGAATGTGATTGGTTCATCTTGATAAGAGGACTAGGACCTTCTTCTTAAGATTTATGTCAGTTGGCGGTGATTGGAGGATTTGTGAAAAATTAGGGAACTCGAGGGCTTTCATTTCTTCGTCAATAACCCCCCACAGCCAATGTGAACTCTGAAAATAGCCGCATGCGCATTTTTGGTTTCGAAATAATCCGTCAATATTGGGTTTCGGTTACTCTTTGAACTTGCTGGGGGCCTGTCCGTTTGCCACGTTAATTCATTACAACTTTAAATACAGTGACAATATTTATATATTGTAGAAACATTTTTGTTTATTTTTAATAAACAACAGTAATTTATTTTTTTTCCTTATCAAATTTTCTCGAAAATTAATAAAACTAAATTCATTTGAGGGATATTAATTTTTTTAAACAATAAATATGTCAGATACTGAAGTACGTTAATAATTTAATGATCTTACCCTTATCAAAATATTGCAGAATTAGTAATTATCTTAGTGTTAGCTTTAAAGAACTAAAGACAGTCGTTGCACTTTATTTTTGTTAAAATATTACAATAAATAACATGTCGTGGCTGGTTGAAGACTTTAAAAAAATCATTCAATAAAAAAAGACTCAATATGAAATGTTTACCATCTTATACTACGTGATTTCTCATCGTAAACCTAATGACATTTCTCTCTTTTCACCATGCTAACTAGGCGGCAATGTTTTTTTGTAATGCGTTATTTTGAAATTATCCATTTTTCCTGTGCTTTTTTATTTTTATTTTTAAGCGAATGATTAATGATAGCATAAAACTACCTTTGTATAAAGGATATTGAACTTTTGTTACTTAAATTCGAAGAAAAATTAGAAAAATAAAAAAATTGGATAATGTTTTTATACCTTTCCGCATTATAAACGATTATTGATTGATACTAATTAACTATTATAAAAAAAAAAGTTGTTCCAAAGGAACGTCACAAATTTAAACTTTAAAATTAAATCTACAACTGGGGGCATATTGGATAAAAGAATTTTTGATGTGATTTATTTAAAAGCGTACGCTCTTATGTATATTTTAAACCATTGATGTTCCTTGACTTTTAGAAAACAACACAAGTAGTTATTTCACAAGCAAGGTCGTTCAAACAGGTTAACGGTGTTACAACGTTTGATAAGTTTAATATTTAATTCTTCACTGTATAAATTGTTGAGGGTATTTTGAACCGATTTAAAATCTTTATAACACTATGCGGTTAAATTTCAGTTTTGGTAATCTGAATTATAAAAAAGAAAAATTAATTGTTTTTATGTTGTTTCATTTAAAAAAAAAAAAAAAAAAAAGAAGAAGAAAAGATTTATAATTACGAAGAAAAAATTCAATTACATTCTTGTTCATTTATAATGAATTTATTTTCTGTGTAAATATGTATTTATATTGTATCAGGGTGTATCCCGTTATACAGAGTATTATAAATCTAATATACAGGGATTTGAAAATTATTTGACACAACTTAAAGGCATTTAAAAAAGAGTGGTAGTTGTTGTTTTCATAATCTTTCGTTCTTTTTTTTATATTTCTCTAACGCAACAAATTTCCAGCAAAACTTATTATTCTATAAAATCTGTAAAAATCTTGCAACAATGTTCAGTGATAGTTGGTAACTTCGTGTTATTTTTTTTAAATTTGAATATATGTTATTTTTTATATAATTATCTTTCATACTTCTGATTAAATATCGTATTTAGTTGTTTTTGTACAACAAGACTTCAAAGACTGAATTTTTTTTTTTTTTTTTTTGCTGAATCCGATTTCATTAAAATTATCAATTGCTGTTGTGTAATATTGCTTGTAAGATTTTATCAAAATTAGACTTATAATTAATATTTTTCTTAACAAAACTTATGAAAATTAAAAATATATATATACACTCAAGAGCCAAAACATTATGACCACCTGTCAATAACGAGTTGGCATATATATATATATATATATATATCCAGCAGCAGTTAAATACTACTTCCACCTGATCACGTGCCTTCCACGTCATCCAGGCGAGTTCATTGCAAAAATGTAGGGGTGGTCATAATGTTTTGCCTCTTGAGTGTATAATGCTACTTATTGAAGCCTTATTGTAGCACTGGATCATTTCAATTAGATTTAACAGAAATTAAAAATACTGAATAAAAAAAAAAATCTTTCTAGCGTTGTGTCAATTTAGTTCACTGAGCAAAGGCTGCAGTATGTTTCGTGTTTTAATCTTTCATCGAAGCCAGAATGCTTGTTTATTATCCATAAAGCATATGGGTATTGTTTCGGGGAGCGGGGTTTTTTTGTGTCCTTGACCACTTTAAATTTTGAACATTTTCACTGAAATTAGTAATTAAGCAATTTTTTTTCACCAGTTTCTTTATAAATATTTACAAAATAATTAAGTAGTATTAAATAATTTAATTAAAAAATTAATGGATTTTGGGGAGCGGGTTTTTTCATGTCTTTGGCCATTTTAAATTTTGGGCAATAGTATTTTTTTAAAAAACATAGTTTATAATTTTTTTATACATAATATTTATTTACAAAATAATTGAGTAATTATTAAATAATTTAATAAAAAATTAACTTTCCGAAGAAAAATTTTTCTAAAATATCGTCTGGTGAAAGCAAAAACAATTTTATTTCAAAGTGAAAATGAGATTTTTGAGAAAAGAAAATCGTTTGGAATTCTATAGTTTTTTTTATTTGTTAAGACTGTTGTTATGTTCCGTTAAATTTAAATTTTATGGGTAACCTGTATATCGGCCCATCCGATTACAGTTTTTTAATTTTTTAATTTATTTATTTTAATTATTACATCTTAATATGCATTTGAAAGATTTTTTTTTATCAAGGAAATATGAATTTATTTAATGAATTAAAAAATTCAAATTTTAAATTTGAAAGTTTTAAATATTTTAACAATTTTTTTTTTTCGATGTTGGCACATTGCAGAATATCAATAGTGAACATAAAGTCTTCCCCTGATTATAAAAATTAATTTTAAAATAACCATTGAATTTAATAATGTAATTTAGATATCATTGAATAGTTCCTTTTCGAATAGTTTGCCTTCCTTAAAAAGAAAATTTTTTTTGTGTGTGTGTGTATGTGTGTGTGCAGAAAAAAGGTAAATAAAGATAAACACCTGGAGATCGGAGTAAATCATGGTAAGAAAAACAGGTAAATAAACAGTAGAGGATCAAAGAATCAATTTGTTTCTATACAGCTCTAAAAGTTAATGTTTAGTGCAGGCTTCATACATAGCAAGGTTATTGAGCCTTTTTCTTCAGGAAAAAAATGTCACTGCCATTGCTTACTTAGATTTATTGAAACTGTTCATTTTATCTGAACTGCGACCGTGGATTATTTATAATCAAGATGGAACACCTCCCCACTGGGGTTCTTTAGTTCGTGAATTCTTAGACGAGAAATTTCCTGGTCATTGATTTGGAATGGATGGACTAATATGGTCCCTACGCTCTCCTGATATTACCCCTCATGGTTGTTTCTTTTGGGGCTACTATCAATAACATAATCTTTGTCTCCCTAGTTATTGACATTGCAAAATTGAAGACTAAGATAAAAGTTTCTCTGGCGAGAACCGCTTTGACATTCTCCGAACTACCAAAGAGAGCAAATGTTGTAATCTACTGAAAAACATGATCTTAACTTAAAACTTTATAACAGTTATTGAAAGGTATACAAACAAACATATGTCTAATTTTATAGTTAATTATTTATATTTTTCACAATTTAATTATTATAATCTGGGCGAGACTTTTTGCTCACAACGTATAGTGGTTCCCAAAATTATTCGCATACTTTAAAAATTTGTAAAAGACGCTGTATTCGAATTTAAAGTTCACCATTTGGAACTGAATTTGAATATAAAGTTCGACATTTTTTTTTTCCATATCACTTCCACGCAATTCTGAATAAAACTAAACAATTTTTAAAAATATATTGAATCATATTCTTTTTATAAAAATGAAAAATGCAAGGAGGCAGAGAAGAAACGCGTCACAAAAGTGATTGTACACAGAGACATTTTGAAATGAATTCAGAAATAAAATTACTGTCTGTCCCCCTTTCTTTAAATTCCTTCTATTAGCTCACACTATATATATATATACCTTGTTCAAATTTTCAATCGTTCATAAAATACCTTTTATTCATCCACTCAAGAATAAATACATTTTTTTTTTGAACTTGTAGTGGATGACACTGGATGCTAATACAGTTTTTCAAATATTAATTCATTCATTAAATTTAATTCATTAATTTTAGTTTTTTTTTAGATTTAAGTTGCATATATCTACCGACAGATGGCGCCAGATAAACTTAAAAAAAAATGAATGAAAATTATTTATAAAGAACTTTTTAAATATAATGAAAAAAAGTTGGAATTGACTTTGAAATTTTTTTTTTATATGACTTGTTTGTTCTATATTTTATTGACTTATAAAAAATCGTTTGGGTTTAATCTTTTCTTATTTATTTCATTATATTGTATTTATTATTTCAAAATGGCTCGTAATCGTAAGAAAATAATGAACGCCATCAAAAAATGATATATAAGTGATAAATCTGTTCGGAAAATCTATAAATTAGTAAAATTTTTTTCATTTTACGGTGTAATGTGTGATAAAACTTTTTAAAGATGAAAATCGAATATAAACAAGGTAAGAAAATGTTCATATCGCAAAGGTAACTTAAACTTATTAGAGTTTATTATTTATAGTTAGATAATTCATTCTATGGGCCATTCAGGCCCATAGAATGAGGGCGCTCTGGCACTCATACCAAAGGTTTCGGGTTCGGTTCCGGCCTAACAGGATCGTAGAGCGTTGCGGAGGTATTGTGACTTTGCGTCCGTAGCTTATCTTCAAGCCACACGCACTTCCTGGGTAGTGCTAAGTAATGTAATGTCGGTGCAGCGCTTGCCTTAAGGCATCAAAGACCAGTCTAAGGGTTTGCCAGCTGCATTAGAACAAATAATAATAATAATAATTCATTCTATTGCAGAATCATTCTACAGAATTTACTGAAAGATTTTCTATTTCAGTTTGAGTTCTTTTGAGAGGTAATTTTTTTTTTTTTTTTTTGTTACTTGTAATTAGTAATTTAAAAAAAATTTGTTTGAGTAGATCGTAATCTGACAATAAAATGTAACAAATAATATTTTTTTGCAATTATGGTCTTGCCAAATGTTCTAAAGTTTTACATGAATTATTCAATCAGTTGAAGACATGAAAGTTTTCACGCATAAAGATATTAAATTACCGGTTTTCAGTAAAAACTGTAAAATATGTTGAATACTTTTCTCTTAGAATTTATTTAAATTTTAAGTTTAACATTTTCATCAACCTATCACTTAAGAAGAAGTAAATTTTGGCAGTTATTGAAACTGGTCAAACAGTATTCGGTTTTATATGCTAGTTTTTATATGGAACCGAGTTTACCCTTAAAAGCAAAAAGATCTGGACGACATATGAAAACCACTTCTCTCCAGTGTGGACGAAATTGAAAACATGATTTCTTGCACCTCATGATTCGAACAGGTAAAGTACTGTTCCACCTGGGATCAATTTTTAATCTCATTTCAAGATATTTATTATGTATCCAAATGAAAGCTGTAACTGTAAGCTTCCTTCTATGCACTGCGAGAGTGCCTATGGCATTCTGGAGAAATGGCCAATAGGCTACAGATTCTCACCCGGAGAGGAAGTATCTTTCGCAGCCCCTGTGCTTACCTTGAATATCTTATTTTCGGCTTAGAAGTGGAATTTTTCCATGGATATATAATTATATGTCTTTAAATGTATTACATATTGTCTCCCATTAACTGCATGCGGCCTAATGGCCAATTGGCTAGCGCTCTGGTCTTTTGGTACCGCAGGCTCGAATCCTGGGGTGGCATGGATGTTTGTGAGGGGTTCGGAATCCACTTTAAACTGAAGGTCCCGGTCTGTTTAGCCCAAATTGTGTACAAGATGACCGTAGAGCGACAAACCAAACCGTTAATTGCATATGCGTGTGTGAATAAAGCTGATTCTGAAACCTGTGTCTTAAGTCTCAACTCAATCACACCCAGTTACAATCCAGCTGCACAACCTGCACACTACAACCGCTCGAACTGACAACACTGATTTCTTGCTGAAATTGCAGAATAATTGCACTTATTTATAGAAGTCAAACCACTACATGTGGAACAGCCTGAGGCTTGTCATTGACTTTCATGCGTAGACGAGGCTTCAATTGAATATTAGCAAAAACTGTGTATCAATGTTACTGATATTTTTTTTTTAAGATTAATTAAATTTATTGTTTTATTTCCGTATTCGTTCATTGATTTTATTTTCATTAATAGAAAGGATCAATCAAGAAGAAATGAATCTTTTAATTTAATAATAGTTTAAATCCTCTTTCTAGTAAATTAAAATTTTGAATTATCCTTTCTGTACTAAGCATAATTTTACAATTTTTTTTTCTACTTCAAATTTTAGTGTTATTTGTTTTATAAGGAAAGAAAGCTGTATTCGAAATTTATGCTTCCACGTTTACATGTACTCTTTTTTTTTTTTTTTTTTTTTTTTTTTTAAAAGAGCTCTAACTCATCGTTCATGATTTTCTTGTTAACTCCCATTGCTATAAAATAGATTTCAATTGGTAAAAAAACAGCTTTATTATGTCACAGCTGTCTAAAAGCGTTTTCAGGACAATAATTTTTCATTTATTTATTGCTCAGAGTATAAAAGGTACGCAGTTACCTGCTGTAGCTAAACAATTTTTTAAATCCAAACGTTATTACACAGATGAATAATTTACTTCGCTGGTATACAAAGTGGACGTTGGAAAGATCGGGATGGGGGGGAAGTGATAGTAGCCTCGAGGGTATTTGGGGGATACAAAGAAGGAAAATTTAGAAAAACTATTCGTACATGTTTCACCTGTTGTATAACATTTTCTAGGTACACACACAATATGAAAGTTAGAACCTATCGGCGGTCAAGTTGGTCGATAGATCTAACTTTCCGCGTAATGATTTTTTAATAACTAACAATGTGGGGAGTAACTAATCGCGTAACTAACTTTGATCTAACTTAACGTCAAAATAACAAGCAAACTTTTGTAGGCGAGTGCCAGTGAAACTAAATTACATCCTCAAAAATATGTGCGTGTGAAGACTTGTTTAGAATGCGATATTATAAATAGGTGTAAAATGCAATTAATGATATCCAAAGTATATAACATATATACAATTTTTATTTACATATTATGTACAAATTGTAATATTATAGTAAAAAGTTATCATAGCCCTTCAATAAATTCAGTATGATCGAACAATGGATCACAGCGTAATCAACTCTCAATTAATAGGTGGCTTGATGGCTAATTGGCTAGCGTTCTGGCCTTTGATATTACAGGCTTTAGATTCGAATCTTGTCGATGGAATGGATGTTTGTTAGTGGTTAGAAATCCACGTTAAATTGTAGGTCCCGGTCCAATTAGCCTAAAATGTGCACAAAATGACCGTAGAGCGACAAACCAAATTTTATTAATAAGCACTACCAACTAGGCGTCGACAACTACTCTCCTCTCAACTGTTGCGGCCTGATGGCCAATTGGTTGGCGCTCTGGCCTTTGGTATCACATGCTTCAGATTCGAATCCTGGCGGTGGCATGGATATTTGTGAGGGATTAGTAATCTACTTTAGATTGTAGGTATCGGTCTAATTAGCCAAAAGTGGGTACAAAATGACCGTAGAGCGCCAAACCAAACCTCTCAGCTATTATTCCTTCAATGATTTTTCTGACGCCATAATCCTATTTTATTTCTGATGGCATGATGACATGAATATTTTTCTGTAATACTTGATGCAGACTTCGTTTCTTAACGATTAAAGCTGAGACTTTAAGAAATATGACATACCTTACAAATAGACGCCAAACATGAAATCTAATTTAGATTGCCAATTTGTGAGACAAGCAGTTCTAACTGAATTTAAAAATTTTAGTAACATTCGATATTTACGAATTAAGCAAGGAGAAAATTATATTATGATTGTTTCAATAAAACAGCAATTTGCATGCGAGTATTTTTATGCATTTTCTTACATATTTATCGTATACTTTTACTATTACAATGAGCCTGATGGCGAGTGACCAGTGCCTTGGCGCTTGGTACCACAGGTTTCGAATTTGAGTCCCCGGCGGTTCCATGGATGTTTGTAGTGGCTTGGAATCCCCTTTAAGCCTTAGGTCCCGATCTAATATGGCTGTAGAACATTGGGCATAGTGCTGACAATCCTGTTCCGTAAAAAAATTAGCGTCATGGAGATAAGGCAGACTTCTAACTGCTCCATCACAACAGAAGCTGCCCCTCCCCCTTTAACTCCTTCCATGAGACCAAACGAGTTCTTGGACTTGGTCTAGATATTGGTGTCTACCAAGAGGGATAAGAAACAGCACTATTATAATTAAATATTCTTTGTTAAAATATTTTTATTGCTGTATTAATGATACCCAAGGAGTAAAATCGAAAAAAAAAATTCTTCCAACCATTGTTATTTATCTCCATTTATTTCCATTATTTATATACGCATTATTTTACAATTAACACAGATGTGTTAATTGTAAAATAATGCGTATATAAATAATGGAAAATTGAAAACCTATTAACTAATTCTTATTTGATGTATTTTTTTAATTAATTATTCCTAGGTAAATGTTTGATATTTTATAATTTAATATCAAATAAATGTACTTAATGCTGAGCAAAGGATAAATCTCGGGTTATTAATCATATCAGTATTTTAGTTTGCTTTTTGCAGACTTCAGCAAAAATCATTGCATACCTAATGTGATCATCCGTCCAGTTTTAAACGGTAGCATCCTATCCCGCTGTCCATAAGCATAGATTTGGGACACCAAAATTTCCCGTTGACCTTTGGCGGTGATGGCGTGCTTATGGCACGTCCCATAGATGCAGTAAGAAGCCTGTAAGCTCGCTCTTATCTCGGTTGCGACTACAAGTAGATTGATGTACATCATTTAGTCAATTGTAGTTTAAACTCCCTTATTTTAACATTCCGTAAGCGTAAATGCACTTTAATGTTATCTTACAAACTAAGTACCCGTTTATAAAGCAGAGAAATATTCTATTGAATATCAATGAGAAAAGCGTTGTACAGAATTCAGGATAGCCGTTGGAGATGCTACTGATATTTGAGCAACATTAGGGTTGAAAAGAAAACATAAAGACGGATTCACCAATTTGGAAGTTGGATCAAGATCTGGAAGTTGCTGTGAATGAAGGTACTTGGACTTATTGTACAAAGCGAGACAACCACAGATTATAGATGTTGCTGGGAAGGTAACATCTATAATCTCACAGACTACCTCAGAAGCAGAGCTTTTGCTGCCTTTCGTCTAGCTACGATGCATGATTGCCTATATTTGTTGTTGTTGTGACTAATCCTCAATGGCCTGCAGTGCGGGGACGGACATCCCATGAGTGATCTACTCATGGATGGAGGGAAAGGGGACAGCTTCTGCTGTGATGGAGCACCCGTTGGTAGAAGTCTGACTTTTGCTCCGTGACGCTCTTACAGTCATATGAGACCGGGACCTACTGCTTAAAATGGATTCCGAACCACTACAAACATCCATGTCACAGCCGAAATTGAACCCGAAACCTGTGGTACCCAGTGCCAGAGCGCTAGCCACTCGACCATTCAGGCCCATGATTGCATATATACACACCTTCACAGGTTCAAAATAGTTGATAGTCTTGCCTGCCCCCTCTGCTGCAGTGGTGCGGGGATGAACGCTGAGCATCTCCTCGTTTGCTCAGCTCTCTCGGATCAGTGTTTTTTTACAGATATTGGACGGCGAGAGACATTTTTAAATTGTTTGAAGACTTGATCCAGTTTTAATATTCTAACTTCAATCTGTCCTAATTCTTATCTATTTAACTTGTTTTTGTATAGTTCTTCTATATTTTTTTTTTTTCTTTGTGTGATCTATTGTATTGTATTTTTATGGTTTTCTGGATCTGTGTATGGCATAAAGATAACTGTCTCTATATTGCCAGCTGCATTGGAAATGAAAAAGAGAGCTACTGTTTTCGTACAAACTATTGTACTTATACAGAATCTATTGTTGTAAATGTGTTAGCGTCAATAGTAATAGGTTAATTAAAATATTGTTTTGGTGAATGCGACTGTAATAGTATATTAAATCAATCCCTATGTTTTAAACTCCTTGTCCCAGAAAATAGTTCCCTTTTTTTTTTTTAAGATGTCAATTTTTAGAATTTCAAGTCTCACCAGGGAAACATTAAAAATTATATTGTCAATTATTTAACAAAAGTGTCGACAGAAAATAAATTGAGTTCGAAGATTGTTGTATTTTATGGAGATAATAATAATATCAATTCTGGAGAAATTAAAGACGAGGCGTCAACAAGGTTTATACGAAACTAAATTTTTTTCTCAGAAGAACATTAACAAGAATCAGATATGGAAATTACATAATTCAAAACGTGATTCAGTAGATTGTTCTGACGTTGAATGCATTATTGTGAAAATATATTCACATTTTTAGATCAATAGTATTCACATGGGAGTTCTGGAAGAATTCCTAAATTGCAGTAAAACTAGATAGATTGAATTTTTGCAACATAGATCCACCTTCTCGTGGTGCACCCAGGGGCAACGTCTGGTACGGCAAAATGATCTACAAAAGCGGTTCAGTCTGGCTCTACAGATGGAGTTTCTTAGAGTTCTGCGTTGAAACGCTGGTGGATTGTCCAAAACAAGAGAGATGATAATTAAAAAGACACTTAGGTATTCCTTCTTTGAGGATGTTACCGCTAGAGACAGTAATAAGCCCTGGTGCGTCCCTATTCATGATATTCCTGATTTACCCAGTGAAAAATTGATGGTATTGACGGCTTTTCTGTAATTAGATTGTCTTCTCGCAAGCACCTTCACAGAATTAAACTGGTTCTTGACCCTCTCTGTCTGGGGCAAAATGGTCTAATGGTTAAATACTCGTCTCACACAGAATTCGTGAGTTCTATACTAATGGACCCTCTCTGTCTCCTGTGTGATAACCAGGAAGAAATAGATCTGTCTCACCTTGCTTCCTGTTCTGCACTGCCTCCCGTTTCTTTATGGAAGCGTTATTGTATTGCCAGACTTAAGTGGATGGATTAACTGATGTCATTTATTTCTATCTGTTATCCTGTAAACTTGCCATTGGAAATAAAAGAAAGGTTTTTGCATGTTACTGAATGAATTTGAAAATTCTGCAGGTTACTAAAAAACTACTTTTTAGTATCAATAAATGTCCAAACGTAATGAGAACCTTGAAAATCCTAATTCTGAAATATTATTTTTGTTTAAGCATGCACAGTCATCCACGTTTCATTAAGTTGTATTAAAGAACAGCGTATTTCTCCAATTGAAGCCACAAAGGAAATAAATCAACTTAAATATAATTTGGTTTTAAAAAGAAGTACTTTGTTTCTTCTCTACTCTGTTCGTCATTTAACGGTAAAATTGCAAGAAAGTTGCTGCGGTGGAGTTGGCAAAGAATATTTGAAAACTCCAGTTGTTCCAAACATTCTAAGAATAATTGGAATTATAAACCTTTTCTTTGAAAATTGGAAGTATTTGATTAGGCGAATTTAACAAAAAATACCTGCGCAGAAGAAATTCAAAGTTTAATACAGGCAACCAAAATACAGAAATAATTTGTATTTACATATGCACTAAGATGATGAGTATTTACTTATGCAGTAAGATATGATTTTACTTATGCAGTAATATGGATATTTACTTATACACTAAGATGATGAGTATTTACGTATGCAAGTAACAGGATCACTTATTCATGCAGTAAGAGGATGATTTACTTATGCAGTAAGATGATGAGTATTTATTTCATTAAGATGATGAGTATTTACTTATGCAGTAAGATGGTGTATTTACTTATGCAGTAAGAACACTAAGCTGCAAAAATGAGTATTGTGAACACTTTGAATGTTTCACTAAGATATTATTGTACGGAATCATTCAAACAAGTTCATCTAATAATTTGAAACATAATGAACTTTCATACAATCATAGAATACATTTTATCTCTGCCCAGCACTAAAATTTTCACGAAAGGGCCTTTTTCTCTTATGAATAAGTTGTGAACGTGAGGAAAAACACAGTTGAAGGTCGTAGTTCTTAGAGAGCAATGTTAATTACCATAGTACATTTTAAGAAATCCTGTCAAGGATTTCATTCTTATCTGAAAATCATCGCCAAGGATATTTAAGCAAATTAGTTCTTAAAAAATATAAAATCACATAAATTATTTATTTTCATGCGTGTATTCCTGTTTTTTTCATTAATAAATAAAACCCATGAATAAATATGCGTTTTCATGAATATATATACCATTATTACCTGAGATTAGATATACAGTTTTGAGAAAAAAATAAATGTTACGTTACGTATATCTGGCATTGTAGAGATTATTCTAATAAATATAATACAACTGTTGCAAATAATATTTTGATTAGAAAAATATTAATTATATATTATTTGCTACAGATAATATTATATGGCTGAGATTATGATAATGTAGACATAGTACTGAATATTTAAACTATGGTTTTATTCAGTCGCCTACATGTTACCAATCTGTCTGATTTGCGAAATAGTTTTATCAAATAATGAAGCCTTCAAGTCTATGAAAAAATTTGGAAAAGTTCGTTTGATAAAAAGATAATAATTTATCATATTTTCAAGCACTTAAGAAAATTTCAAACTACAGAGATTGGTAAAACTCTTTTCAACAACATCCAAGCAAGATGATGATATGTTGCGTGCTTCTTACAACACTTAACGTATTGTTAAATGGGGAAAACACTATTTTACCAGAATGCTCTACCAGCTGTAAATGAGGTATTACACACTGTACTGTGTATGCCAGTGTCTAATATTGCCAATAAAATTTCTTAGAGCTTTGATACAGTGCAAAAAAGAATTAATGAAATTATTCAAGATGTTGAAAACTCATTAAGGTATCCCAGTTCTTTATATAACTTGATGAATCAACATTGTCAAGAAATGAAGCTTTTTTTAGCTTACATGCGGTTCATAAAAGAAGAAAATGAAATTGCCAAGAATCATTATTTGCTAAAAATTTGCAAACTGAAACTAAAAAGAGAATCGATATTTTATGTATTGGGAAAGTTTTTAAGGAAAAGGAAATATTTCCGAGTAATGTCTTATCAGTTGACTATGATAGATCGCTATAGGGATTTCTCGTATATTTAAACAGAGATATCGAATGCATTCGTTGTACTTGGTGTCATCCATCGTCCTCCTTTTAGTTGTCAAAAATCTGAGTAAACGAATATAAAGTCATTGTATTATGTCTTTAAAACAATCAAGTAAATCAGAATCAACTCATTGAATGATAGATTATTTAAAAAGCTTTTGCATTGGTTTGGTTTGTCACTCTACGGTCATTTTGTGCACACTTTAGGCTAATTAGAAAGGGAGCCTACAGCTTAAAGTGGATTCCAAAACCACTCAGAAACACGCATGTCACATCCAGTATTTCAGCCTGAAAAGCCTGTGATACCAATGGCCAAAGCGCTAGCCACTTGACCATCAGGCAGCCAATTTTATATTGAGAACGACGAATAATTCAGTCGCTTGCTGCTTCAGATAGAAGTTCGTTGGCTATCCATAGGTGTCAGTTTCAATAGGTTTTATATAATCTCTTTAACTCCGTGGTAGAGTTTCTTAAAACAAAGATAATGCTTTTTTAAAGAGGCAATTTGATTGATTCCATAAATGACATTCCTCATTTAACAAACTTGTTTAACAAATTTAATGAAATCAATCTACAATTTAAAGGTGATGATGTTTTTCTGCGTTTGTGGCAAAACTTCTTCTGTACAAGTGAAATTTTTGGACGAAAGAAATTGTGACAGTTTTCAAATTTATCAATAGTAGAAAAATATGATGAAGACTTACTTATTATCCGCAGTTGGATATTCTTCATTGCAATGATTCAAAGGTCTCTTTTAATCAATGATTCAAATCTCTATTAAAAAATGAATGTACGAATTAAAAATCAATTAATGGAATAAAACTTTTTACGTGAAACTGAAGAAAAATTTTGAGGATATTCCTACAGCCAATTTGCTGATGAAAATTCTATTGTTAAACTACTTTTGACTCAGTTATTATGAAAGATAAAAAATGATCTAAATTTACAATCTTTCCTTGAAATGACACCATCTATTAATAAATTCTAATGATATAGGATCTTTTATGACACTTAAAAAAGCTGTTAAAAATATCACATATAAATTATTCTTAAAATGTGTCAAAACCCGACTTCTTGTATTGTTTTTTTATTTCATATATGAGTACTTTAACCATCATTTTTCTGTCCATTCTTGTATTATTGTGCATGCGTTTTATTTTAAATTTTATTTATAAATTATTGCAGCGAGAATGTCCGAACGATTTAAAAAATAGCTAAAACATTATAGTGAAGAATTAATTATTAGTTAAAATCCCTTTTTTTTACTCTTTCCTTTTAGTTGCTTTTAATTTTGAGAATTAGAATGTGAAATTAGAATTAGTTGTTTCCATTGCAAGTTAATGGTTCTTAATAGTTAATCTAAATTTTCTTCTTATTCTTTAGTACTTAATAATTTAAAAAAAGTTTTACTTATTTTTTATCTCCACTTAACATTCAATACTGGATTGCACCGTAAATTGTCACGTAGTAATTACGTAACTGGTAAATCTATTGTTGTGGCTTTCTTTATTAGGTAATTCGCTTGCATGCACCTGTGTGTCTGTTTATAACATGTTATATAGTTAAATTAAATATTTTAGATAGATCTTTTTCTTGTTTGTTTCCCATATAAGAGTGATGTAAATAATCTTTCAGTATTATAGTATTTTGAAAATAAAAATAACATCATTTTCAACTTTGTAGAGTTTTGGAATGACAAAAATGGGCATTCTAATATGAAATTTTTATTGATCGTACGAATAAAGCAAAAAGTAAAAAATATACGCAAGATTCTCTAATTTATGGGCTATTACCTATAAATTATAGAATCTTATGTATATTTTATTAATAATAGACATTTTATTTTTAAAAATAATTTGTAAATGAAAATTCTTAAACATAAAAAAAAAAAAATAAAGATTTATTATGATTAGATAATCTGATTTTTTAATTTTGTAAAATAGTCTTTCTATTGTTTAAAAAGTCTTATTTGTAAAAATAAATTAGATGAAAATATTAAATTTGATAATAACAACTAAAAAAAAAAAAAAAAAATTCAAAAACTATCGTTTTCTTTTTTATTCACACTTTTATTTTTAATGCAGAAGTGAAAATTGAATTAAAAAAAAAAAGAGTAGAAATATTTAATTAATCGAAATTTTAAAGAATAAAATATTCAATGCTGTTAACATTCTAACATTCTTAATTATTTTAATTAATAAATATAATTCTTAACAGCAAAAATTTTTTTATTAATTTTTTAAAAAAGTATTAAAAAAAGCCTTTTTAAATTAATTTTTATATAAATATAGCCATTATTTAAAATTTATTTAGTTCTGTTCACTTACATGATGCGCCAACTGAATTATAAATGAATTTTTTTTCGCGAGTTAACATTTGCTATCCAGTTTTATTTAATTGATTAATTGTAGACATAATCTACATAATATGAAGAAAATATGATGGATTCTTCCGGGTTTCTGATGTAGTGGTTTAGTTTGGGATGAAAATGTAAATATGAATTTTAGATGACGCATCACACACGTAATTTAAATCTCCTGAACTTCTTGAGAATAATATTTTACAAATTATGAATTATCTTTTGAGTTTATGGAAATGTTTGTTTTTCTTTTATTTAGAAATAATTATTTTCTGATTATCATAATTGCTCATTGATTATTTTTCTTGTATATTTCATTAACAAACAGTGGATGTGGCTTAAAAATAAAGAAGATTTAAAGATGGCAAATACTAGTAGTTTAAATACTTAAATACTAGAAGAATATACAAAATATATATAACTAATTACATGCAAATTGTTTATATTTTTATGAGTAAATAAAACATGTCATCTTCCGATATTGTATATTAAAAACTGCTCATCAATTATTTTTCTTTATATTTTGACAACAAACAGTGGATATGGCTTGAATATAAAGATAGTTTAAATACAAATATTTAAATATTTATAAAACATTGTTTACTATTTTTTTAATGTCCTCTTCTGATACGCAAATTGCTCATCAATTATTTTTCTATTTTTATGACTAAATAAAAATATGTCCTCTTCTATGATATTGCATATTAAATAATGCTTCATTCAGTAAATAATGCTCATCAATTTTTTCTTGTATATTTCGTTAACAAACAATGGATGTGGCTTAAATATAAAGAATATGGCAAATACTACTAGTTTAAATACTATAAGAATATATAAATGTTTTTTTTTAACGAACTATATGAAAATTGTTTCTATTTTTATGACACTCTTCTGATATTGCATATTAAAAACATGTCAATTATTTTTCTTGTATATTTCGTTAACAAACAATGGATGTGGCTTTTTGGCAAAAAACACTATAAAAATTATAAATTTTTTGAAAGATTTTTATCAGGCAAATGAAAATATTCTGATATTGTATTTTGAAAAACACTATATCCCTTTGAAAGATTTTATTAAATAATGAATTTCTCTTAGATAATATTTTTTTAAAAATAAAGAATATAATCAGTAAGGCCTTATTTCCACAATGCAAAAAATGCTTTGTTTTTTTAAAAGAAAATTGGGTTTTTAATTCTTAATTTTTACATTGATATAAAATTTTAGTAAGATACCAATATGATTTTGCACATCAAATACAATTTAATTTCGTGCAATTTAAATATGCAAAAAATATTTACTAATAATTTATTTTCATAACAGGTGCCAATTAATATAATTAATAATTCACAGTTTACTCTAAATTTACTGTACACATTAAGGAAATCTTTATAA
>BPLR01016719.1:0-74338 GCA_021605095.1 Caerostris extrusa
ATGGTAGTTAGTTATTTAACTCTAGACCCTTTTTAACTTTTGTTCACGATAGCATTATGCAAGATTAATCATTGTAGATTAAAATATAATTTAACCATCATTTTCGTAGATTAGAAAATTTTTTTCTAGAACTTTCAACAAACAGATAAAAGAAAGATTCCATTCATAAATGAAGTTTCTAATATTTTAATCCTATTAGCATGGCGCTTTCTCCGTCAAATATTAATCATACATAAAACCCTGCAATAGGGCCTCCACAAAAGACTAAATTGCGTCCTTCTAGCTTCAAGAGAAAAAAAAATCAGATATAAAATATGTTCTTTGTTCAGTTAAACAGCAAAAGTAAAACTTCATTTTACCATCGTTGATTAAGAAAAAAAAAAGGCAACCGGAACTTTAATTAAGCGATTTATCCTAAGCGGATTAAATAGGTAATTGATAGTCCTGACACACACTTTGGCCAGTTGTTAACTAATAAAGATTTTGTGTTTGCCATGTTTTGAATTTGTCCCAATAGAGATTAACCGAAAGGTGACTGGCACTTTTAAGCCCTTTTTTAAGTGTTGTAAAGAGCTTTTTTTTTTTCCGAGATGCATATGGGAATTGTTAACATGAGGATTTCATTGTTTTAACTCAACAATAGGTAATACTTGCCTAAACCTAATCTAATGATTTTTTTTTTTTTGAGTGGATAATACTTTCATTTGTATTCAGCGCCACTTTTGATAAGGGTACATTTGTTTTACGAAATCTAGTGCATATTCTGCAGGGAATTTTGATGAATGTTATATAGATTTACGAATAATTTGTTGGTTCATCTGGCAGGTAAAGATATTAAAATTGACACGAAAACAAAGAATGAGGAAGTGGATGAATTTTGATTGTTATAAATAAATGTTTTGCTACTGTTATGCTAATTCTGATAGACTGATGGCATAGTGACTAGAACTCGGTGCCACGGATTTCGAGTTCGAGTCCTGGTGACGCCATGGATGTTTGTAGTTTTCTGGATCTACTTTAAGCCATAGGTCCCTGTATCATATGACCGTAGAGCGTTCAGAGCCCAGTCAGTCTTATGTCATCCACATTATTCCCAAACTGTAAAGGGGCAAGTCAGCTCAGCACAGCGATACGGTGTGGTGCTGTAGTTCTAATGGAGCACACATAGGTAAAAGTCTGACTTAGCTCCATATCGCTAAAGAAAGAATTCTGATTTCCTTCCTGAGGACTTTTAGAATTAACTAACCAGCATTTGCGTATCGTATGGGAGAAACCCCGAAAACCTTCCACCAGATAGTGTGATTCATGAGGCCAGATGCTGAATATCCCAAAAGCTCTCGAGGCTCCTCGTTTTTTGAAACAATGTCTACAACAAAGCCACCAGTGGATTGAACCTCCACACTAATGCTCATTCACCAGCGACACACGTTTCCCTGAGCAACGAGTCAGGCCATTTCCTCTGTTGCTCTCAGATTAAAATATGTAATTAACTAAAATAAAATTAAATTTTTACTCAAAATATTACCACAAAAGTTATTTATGATAGTTAGTTATTAAACCCTCTTCTTATCAACTTTTGTTCACGTTAGCATTATGCAAGATTAATCAATATAAATTGAAATTTAATTTAACCATCATTTTCATACAATTTTCAATAGAAAATAATTTTTTTCTGTACAACTTTCAACAGATAAAAATTCCATTCATAAATGAAGTTTCTAATATTTTAATCCTTTTAGCATGACGCATTCTCCATCAAATATTAATCATACATAAAACACTGTAATAGGGGCTCCACAAAAGACTAAATTGCGTCCTTCTAGCTTCAAGAGAAAAAAATCCTGATATAAAATATGTTCTTTGTTCAGTTAAAGGGCAAAAGTAAAACTTAATTTTACCATCGTTGATTAAGAAAAAAAGGCAACCGGAACTTTAATTAAGCGATTTATCCTAAGCGGATTAAATAGGTAATTGATAGTCGCTGACACACACTTTGGCCACTTGTTAACTAATAAAGATATCGTGTTTGCTATGTTTTGGATTTGTCCCAATAGAGATTAACCGAAAGCGTGACTGGCACCTGAAATCCTCTTTTTTTTCTAAGTATTGCAAAGTGCTTTTTTATCAAGCTGCATAAGGGAATTGTTAACATAAGGATTTCATTGTTTTAACTTAACAATAGGTAATACTTTCCTAACCTAATCTTATGATTTTTTTTTTTTTTTTGAGTAGATAATTCTTCCATTTGTATTCAGTGCAACTTTTGGTAAGGGTTCATTTGTTGAGTGAGTGCATATTCTGTAGGGAATTTTGATGAACATTATCAGGTATTGTGGAGAATTTGTTGGTTCTTCTGGCAAATAAAGATGTTAAAATTGACAGAAAAACATAGGGTAAGGAAATGGAAGGATATTTTAATTATTATAAAGAAATATTTTGCTACTGTTATACTAATTCTTTGAGATTGATGGCCGAGTGATTAGCGCTCTGATGCTCGATGCCAAAGTTATCGGGTTCGAGTCCTGGAGGAGCTATGGATGTTTGCAGTGGTTCGGAATCCAACTTTAAGCCATAGGTGTCGGTCTCATATGATCGCAGGTGTCCGAAGCCCACTCAGACTTCTGTCATCCACATTATTCCCAAACTGTATAGGGGCAACTCAGCTCTAGGCACAGTGATGTGGTGTGTGTAGTAGTAGTTCTGGTGGAGCCCGCATAATTAGAAGACTGACATAGCTCCATGTCGCTCTGAAGAAGGAAGACTGATTACCTTCCTAAAGGACTTTTAGAGGTGAAAAACCAGCATTTGTACATCGTATGGGAGAAACCCCGAAAACCTTCCACAAGGTAGTGCGATTCCAAGAGGCAAGATGCTGAACATCCCAAAAGTCCTCGAGCCTCCTCGTTTTTGAAACCATGTCTACAACAGCGCCGCCAGTGGATTAAAGCTTCCCCACTATTCAACGCTCACCAGCGACACACGTATCCACAGAGCCACGAGTCAGGCTATCACCTCTGTTTCTCACATTTTAAAATAAGTAATTAACTTAAATAAAATATTTATTTTTACTCATATAACCACAAAAATAATTTATGGAGTTAGTTATTTAACTCGAATCTTATTAACTTTTGTTCACGATAGCATTATGCAAGATTAATCAAAATAAATTAAAATTTAATTTAACCATCCTTCTCATACCATTTTAAATGTAAAATAATTTTTTCTGTACAACTTTCAGCAAACAAATAAAAAAATTCTATTCATAAATGAAGTTTCTAATATTTTAATCCTTTTAGAATGACGCATTCGCTATCAAATATTAATTATACATAAAACCCTGTAATAGGGGCTCCACAAAAAGACTAAATTGCGTCCTTCTAGCTTCAAGAGAAAAAAAAAATCTGATATAAAAATATGTTCTTTGTTCAGTTAAACAGCAAAAGTAAAACTTCATTTTACCATCTGTTGATTAAGAAAAAAAAGGCAACCGGAACTTTAATTAAGCGATTTATCATAAGCGGTTTAAATAGGTAATTGATAGTCGTTGACACACACTTTGGAAAGTTGTTAACTAATAAAGATTTTGTGTTTGCATGTTTTGGATTTGCTCCAATAGCGATTAACCGAAAGCGTGACTGGCACGTGAAAGCTCTTTTTTTTAAGTATTGTAAAGGGCTTTTTTTTCCCCAAGCTGCATATGGGAATTGTTAACATGAGGATTTCATTGTTTTAACTTAACAAAAGGTAATACTTTCCTAACCTAATCTCATGATTTTTTTTTTTTGGAGTGGATAATTCTTCCATTTGTATTCAGCGCCACTTTTGGTAAGGGTTCATTTGTTTTACGAAATCTTGTGCATATTCTGTAGGAAATTTTGATGAAGTTTATATAGATTTGCCGGTATATTGTTGGATATTCCGTCAAATAAAGATATTAAAATTGACAGGAAAGCATAGAATGAGGAAATGGACGAATACTTTGATTATTATAAATAAATATATTGCTACTGTTATGCTAATTCTGGGAGACTGGTGGCCCAGTGACTAGCGCTCTGACGCTTGGTGTCACAGATTTTGGGTTCGAGTCCTGGCGATCTCATGTATGTTTGTCGTGGTTCGGAATCTAAGCTTCTGTTCTGATGAAACACCTGTAGGTAGAAGTCTGACATCTACTCCGTGACGCTGAAGAAGGTAGGCAGTGCCTTCCGAAATACTTTTCGGGGAACTACCCCGCATTTGCGTAAATTATGAGAGAAAACCAGGAAAAAATCCCCTCCAGGTAGTCCAACTAACAAGACAAGATGCTGAACATCACAAACTTCATCGAGCCTCTTCGTTTTTTGAAACAGTGTTTACAAAAAACCGCCAGTGGATTGAGCTTCCACCCCTGATGATTACCAGCCCACGTTGCCACTAAGCCAGGAGTCAGGTCAACACCACTCATTGTTTAAATTTCAAATATGTAATTAACTTAAGTCAAATATATTTTTTATTCAAAATATTACCACAAAAGCAATTTATGGTTGTTAGTTATTTAATTCGACTTTTATTAACTTTTGTTCACGATAGCAGTATGATATAAATTAAAATTTAATTTAACCATCCTTTTTCATACCATTTTAAATATAAAGCAATTCTTTTCAGTGCAACTTTCAGCAAAGAGATAAAAAAATTTCCATTCCTAAATGAAGTTTCTAATATTTTAATCCTTTTAGCATGACGCATCCTCCGTCAAATATTAATCATACATAAAACCCTGTAATAGGGGCTCCACAAAAGATTAAATTGCGTCCTTCTAGCTTCAAGAGAAAAAAAAAAATCCCATATAAAATATGTTCTTTGTTCAGTTGAAGAGCAAAAGTAAAACTTAATTTTACCATCACTGATTAAGAAAAAAAAAGGTTACCGAAACTTTAATTAAGCGATTTATCCTAAGCGGATTAAATAGGTAATTGATAGTCGCTGACACACACTTTGGCCAGTTGTTAACTAATAAAGATTTTGTGTTTGCCATGTTTTGTATTTGTCCCAATAGAGATTAACCGATAGCGTGACTGGCACGTGAAAGCTGCTCTTTTTAAGTATTGTAAAGAGTTTTTTTCCCCAAGCTGCATATGGGATTTGTTAACATGAGGATTTCATTGTTTTAACTCAACAATAGCTAATACTTGCCTAACCTAATCTGATGATTTTTTTTTTTGAGTGGATAATTCTTCCATTTGTATTCAGCGCCCCTTTTGGCAAGGGTTCATTTGTTTTGCGAAATCTAGTGCATCATATTCAGTAGGGAAGTTTGATGAATGTTATCAGGATTTGAGGGTATGTTGTTGGTTCTTCTGACAAATAAAGATGTTCCCTGAAGATTGGCACGAGAACATAGAATGAAAAAATGGACGAATACTTTGATTATTATAAATAAATATTTTGTTACTGGTATTCTAATCCTGATTCATTATGACGCTTATAACACGACCATCCGGAAACAACTGCTATACAATATCGCCTGATTGCCAAGTCGCTAAAGCTGTGGCCCTCGGTACTACAGGTTTAGAGTCCCGGCGGTGCCATGGATGTTTGTAGTGGTTCGGAAAAGAGATTCACAATAGAGATTAACCGAAAGCGTGACTGGCACGTGAAAACTCTTTTTGTTAAGTATTGTAAAGAGCTTTTTTTTTTTTTCCCCCAAGCTGCATATGGGAATTGTTAACATGTGGATTTCATTGTTTTAACTCAACAATAGCTAATACTTGCCTAACGTAATCTTATGGGGATTTTTTTTAGTGGATAATTCTTCCATTTGTATTCAGCGCCACTTTTGGTAAGGGTTCATTTGTTTTACGAAATCTAGTGCATATTCTGCAGGAAGTTTAAAGAATGATACAGAAATTTGCGGGTATTTTATTGGTTCTTCAGACAAATAAATATGTTAACTGAAAAATTGAAATATTTTTTTTGTTCTAATGCAGCTGGCAAATACTTAGACAGCTTGGTCTTGGATGCCTTAAGGCGAACGGTGCGCCGATGTTACTCACTTTGCTTTACCCAGGGGGCGCGTGTAACTTGATGGTAAGCCACGGACGCGGAATAACAATGCCCCCGCAACGCACTACAATCCTATTCGGACCGGGACCTACGGTTTAAAGTGGATTCCGAACTACTACAGACATCCATGGCACCGCCGGGACTCGAACCCGAAACCTGTGGTACCGAGCGCCAGAGCGCTAGCCACTTGGCTATTCAGGCCTGAAAATTGAAATAAGTAGTGAGGAAATGGATGAAAACTTTGATTATTATAAATAATTATTTTGTTACAGTTATACTAATCCTGATCCAATATGACTCCTCTAGCACCGGAATGGCCAAATGGGTAGCGCTGTGGCGCTCGGTACCTCAGGTTTCGGCTACGAGTCCCGGCTGTGTTATGGATGTGTGTAGTGGTTCGGAATCCACTTTAAAACGTAGCTCCCGGTCAATTAGGATCGTAGAGCGTTGCGGGGTATTGTTACTCCAAGTCCGTAGCTTATCTTCAAGCTGCACGCACCTCCTGAGTAGTGCTGAGTGAGTAACGTCGATGCAGCGTTTGCCATAAGGCATCCAAGACAATTGCAAAAGGGTTTGCCTGTAATAGAACAAAAAAATAAAAAAAAATATATGACTCCCCTATAACGCGACCAGCCGAAAACAATTGTTGTAATTGCGTAATAGGCTAACTGCTTAATTTTGGATATGGAAGGATGGCGAAAATAATAAACAATACTTTTTGAATAAATAATGTAACTCAATTAAAATATTATCGAATGTTGCAATTAAAAAGATGTCATATAAAAGAATGAAATAAAATAACAGTAATAAAAAAAATACTGCACTGATCATGCATTTTATTTATATTTTGTAGTTGTATTTACTTTTCACAAATTGTTTTCATGAATTGCAAACTATAGTAATTCCACAGTTTTCAAATCAACTTACTTCGTTAAAGTACTGTATTGCAGTTAATGATTTTATTTCAAGGTACTTAAATACTTATATAATATAATTTTATTACAAGAGATTATTACATTAATCCAATACATATGAATGTATAAACATAATATTTATAGCACTTGATTATAAAAGTAAGAAATTTTCGTTTGCTTATGGTTCTAATTTCTTCTTACTTAACCTAACCTAATACAGAGCGACCATAATAAAAATTTACCCCGTATTCTCACTAGAGCTATGTCCTCCGCGTGTGGAGAGAAAAAGAGAAATGTTTAAATAAATTTTACTTAAGATGTGTGGCGGCATAAGGGTCCGTTCCGCCGTTTTAAAAATTACAAGTTGGTTAGTGATAGCTTACGCTATGAGTTGTAGAAAATAAATGATACGTTTGTGTCAACTTTTCCACTCAATTCTAACATTTCAGTTATCATATTCACCTTAAGTATAGAGATAAAGTATTTTAAATACTACTATGTTCAAAAAGTAAGACCAATTTTGAATTTAAAATTCCCAGGGCTTATGGGATTTCAATTTTTTTTCTTTTTTAGGTTTCTGGCATTGCCCTTGACATCTGTGTGAAATGTGACGTCAAAATATTCATTAGTGTTTGAGTGACGCGTGGCTTTGTGAGAAGCTAAAACTGATTCCGCCGATTTTTGAAATGTCTGAACTAATTGAGCAAAGAACTTGCATTCAATTTTTTTGCGGAAACGTATAGAATGTTGCAGAGGGCATTCGGTGAGTATTCCTATATCGGAAATGTTTACAAGTGGTATAAGCAGTTCAAAGAAGACAGAGAACGCGTTGAAGACGAAGAGCCCTCTGGTCGACCATCCACCTCCACCTTCGTTCCACAACCACCGTATTCAAACCGTGCGTATTCCCTAAACTCAAAAAAGAAATCCGGGGATACCGTTTTGAGGCGATTGAAGAGATTCAACGTGAATCGCCGAGAGCGCGAAAGGCCATGCCTGCCGATGACTTTTAGCATGAATTGAAGATTGGAAAAAAGTTGGCATAAATGCATTGTGTCCGGAAGGGATTACTTTGAAAGCTTTGAAATAAATTTGGAAGAATAAATAAAGAGTCAAAAAAAAAAATTGGTCTTACTATTTGGGCACAGTAGTATGTTTGTGTTAACATCTCTTCTCAATTCTAGCTTTTCAATAATCATAGACTTCTTAAGTATAGAGATAAAGTATTTTAAATATTAATTATGATGAAAAGGTTAAAAGACTCTAAGTCTCGATGGAATTTCTGAATTGATACGTCATTTTCCAATGCATCAATCCCACTATAAATATAAGTCGTCATTTGTTATTCGTTGAATAAACGTTGAATGGAAAATTTAATTTGATTGCAACAAACACATTATTTGTATTAGATCGCTAGACATCTAATTCTATCTATTTAAATCCAACCTTTGGAAATAACTTCTGGTTACTTCGTTAAGTTTGAAAATTAAGAAAAATTGAATAAGAAATTTTTTATTTTAAACAAATGGCCTAGTAAGACATTATTACATCGTTTATACTGAATTACATTAAACATTATTATGCAGGGATAGTTTTATAAAACTTTCCATTTACAAACTAAATAATTGCTACAAAAAAATTGACATTTATATCTGAATAATATAATTATAATATAAAATAGATTTAGAAAGTTTATCAGAAAATGTACTGTAATCTAGGCACAATTAATATATAAATTAGTTTAAAGTTTTGGATCAAAAACTTTTTAATGTATATCACGTTAAAACAAATTGCATAAAAGGAAAGTGTACTACAAATATACATCATATTTCTTCAACTAAGCTATATTATTCGTTTAATAAAATGTAAAATAATGTTTTATAATTATCATACTCATTTTGTAATTGTTTAAATTCCATTGAAAAATCAACATTTATAAATATCTTATATACAAGTAAGAATTACTTACAAATTATTTATATGATTTTTTTGCTCTTATACGTAAGTTAATATTAGAATTAAAGGAATTTAGAATGAATTTGATTTTATCATTTTTAGTTACATTTAAAAATATGAAAAATACTGCATTTATAACTCGTTAATATTTATAATTGTTGTTGTTTCTTATCCCATTTGGTAGGCAGCAACCTCTAGACAAAGTCCAAGAACTTATATGGTTTCAAGGAAAGAGGAAAGGGAGGGGCAGCTTCTGTTGTGATTGAGCATCCGTAGGCTTAAAGGGGATACCGAACTACTGCAAACATCCATGGCACTGCCTGGACTCGGATCCGAAATCTGTGGCACACAGCGGTAGTCACTCGACCATGATAAATGTTAAATATGTGTATTTTTTAAGGAAAAGTTTTCTTAAATCTCATTTGACGTAGATACATAGATTGAAAGAAAGCGTAATTCGAAGAACTATTTAAAAAGGTTTAGTAAAGTAAAGACAGAGAGAAATGAATATTATATATATATCTAAACTGCAACTATCCTGTTTATAAGGCACGCACATTTTTTGGTTTAAAAATATATAAAATAATAATTTAAATTTATGTATATCAACTTGTGATAATTGTTTAATTTTTTCATAAACAATTTCAATAATATTTTCATATTTTATTTTAATTGTTATAAAAGTTAATCGTTGGTGCAAATTTCAATCAACCTTTGCTGCAAGAAAGTTCAATTTTCAAATTTAAAAAAATTTACACATTAGAAAAAACTTTTCTTTAAAAATTAAACAATACGTTTTAGAAAACGAATTTTTGCATGGCACAAAAAGACGAATATCATTCAATAAGATTTCCAGTTTTACTCAAATTTATTCTCCCATATTGAATTCCGGTGCAAAAGAAAAAAAAAAACACAAATACATCGCTTTCTTTAAACAGAAAATATCGAAAACAGCTCAAATTGAATCGCGAAGAATTCCAAAAATGTGATTTTTTTTTGCTATTGCATTTCAAATATTCTAAGTCTCGAAGAGTGCTTTGATGTATCGGATAAAATGATTTAGGATGCAAATTCAGACTGATATTTCGACTCCAAGAAAACTTCACAGAGATGAAAAGGCTGAATAATAAGGGAAACAACGGAAACTACATAGAACTATTAAAAGTGAAGCAAGTAGAATTCAAATGAATAATTAATTTTTGAATAGTTTACTGAAACTAATAATGAATTCAATTTAAATTTCAGATTTGAGATTTGTTACCATTATTATCCCTACACAGTATCCTATCATTTTCAGTTCTCTAGTATTATGTAAAATTTATCGATAGCCAAGCTTATGCTATTTAAATGATATATGTCCTTAAAAATAAAAAATAAAATAATTCCTAATTTTTTAAATATTTATTAATGTGTTCTGCACAAATATATTAAAAACAATGTTCTTTTAGCTATGCAAATATTTTGAAAGTTATTTACAATTAAAGTTTTTCAAAATATGAAGCTAATGTATTATTAAAACGAATAAAAAAATATTTTTTGGTATTTGTACAACAATAATATAAATTAAGTAACGTATTGGATATTTAATACTAAAAAAAAAATGTTATAATTAGCAAAGGTGTGAAATTTATTCTTTTTTTAAAGCAAAAATAAATATAAAGATTAAAGTCACACAGATGATAATATCCATTTTTTTTTTAAAAAAAAATAAGCACAACAATGCTATTTAATTTAAATAAAAAAATAATTCTTAAAGCACTGGATATATAGCATTTTCTTTTAAAGTTCTTTAAGATTGTAATTTACTATATATATATATATATATATATATATTTATTATAATGGTCAATTTGTTTATATTTAATTTTTATATAAAAATCTGTAATTCTGTAGAGTCAAATTTTTTACAATATTATATAAGCTATTTAATCTTTATTTAAATGTAATGAGTAAAATTAATAATAATTAAAATAATTAAAATGTAAGTCAAATAGCATCAATTCTATATTTTCATTCATTTATAAATATATTTATTTAGATATGTAATATTTAGATATATTTCAATAATAATTTCATATTTTATTTTAATTATTATAAAAGTTAATCGTTGGCTGAGAAAGTTCAATTTTCAAATTAAAAAGAAAAGTTTTACATTATTAGAATGAAACTTTTCTTTAAAAATTAAACAATACGTTTTAGAAAAGAATTTTCAAATGGCACAAAGGCGAATATCATTCAATGAGATTTCCAGTTTTACTCAAATTTATTCTCCCATATTGAATTCCGGTGCAAAAGAAAAAAAAAATAACACAAATACATAGCTTTCTTTAAACAGAAAATATCAAAAACAGCTCAAATTGAATCGCAAAGAATTCCAAAAATGTGATTTTTTTTTTTTTTTTTTTTTTTTTTGCTATTGCATTTCAAAAAAGTCTCGAAGAGTGCTTTGATGTAATCGGATAAAATGATTTAGGATGCAAATTCAGACTGATATTTCGACTCCAAGAAAACTTAACAGAGATGAAAAGGCTGAATAATAAGTGAAACAACGGAAACTACAAAAGTGAAAAAGCAGGATTCAAATGAATAATTAATTTTTTGAATAGTTTACTGAAATTAATAATGAATTCAATTCAAATTTCAGATTTGAGATTTGTTTCATTATTATCCCTTACAGTATCCTGTCATTTTCAGTTCTCTAGTATTATGTAAAATTTATCGATAGCCAAGCTTATGCTATTTAAATGACATATATGCTGTAAAATTGAAAATAAAAAAGTCAATTTCTAGTTTCTTAAATATTTATTTATGTGTTCTACACAAATATGTTAAAAATAATGTTGTGTTAGTTATGCAAATATTTTGAAAGTTATTTACAATTAGAGTTTTTAAAAATGGCCTGAATGTCTAGCGCTCTGGCGCTTAGCACCAGGGATTTCGATTTTGAGTCCCGGTGGTGTCATAGATGTTCGTAATAGTTTGGAATCCACTTTAAAAATGTAGGACCCGGTCTAACATGATCGTAGAGAGTGGCGGAGATATTGTTACTCCGCGTTCGTATCTTATCTTCAAGCTACACGCACCTTCCGGGTAGTGCTAAGTGAGTAACGTCGGTGCAGCGCCTGCCTTAAGGCATCCAAGAAAACTGTGTAAGTGTTTGCCAGCTTCATTACAACAAAAACGTTTTCAAAAAATGTGATGCTAATTTATTATTAAAGCGAATTATTTAAAAATATTTTTTTTGTATTTTTAAAACATTAATACAAATTAATAAATATGGGTTGGGAATGTAATACTAAAAAGAGAAAGCTATAATTAGGAATGGGTGCGAAATTTTATTCTTTTACAAGAAAAATAAATATAAAAATTAAAATCATTCATATAATATTATCCATTAAAATTTTAAAAAGTAAGCACAGCAATGCTATTTAATTTAAATAAAAAATAAATAATTCTTAAAATGCAGGGGATATAGTATTTTCTTTTAAATTGGAATTTTCAATAAATGGCTATTACGTTTATACATGAATATGATCCTTAAAATATAAATGCAAGTCACTACTTTTTTTTTTTTTTTTTTTGTAAATATCATTATATATATATATATATCAATTTAAAATTCATGTCCTACATTATAAATAATTATATACATGTTTTTATGAAAAATATCTTTAAAATAAACTAAAAACTCATTTTTAAAAATTTATAATGGTCAATTTCTTTATATTTGATTTTTATTTAAAAAATTAGTAAATCTGTATAGTCAAATTGACAATATTTTGAAATCTAAGGTATTTAATCTTTGAGATAAAATATGTATGCACTGAAAAAAAATAATATTTAAGTGTAATGAGTAAATTAATAATTAATATATAAGTAAATTATATTTACTACTGTATATAAACATATTATATTTCTTTCATTTACCAATATATCTATTTAGATATGTATGCCCATAAATATACTGTCAAAAATGTTTAGTATCAAAAACATTTGATTTGTATTGTTTTCTAACAAAATAAATCGCAATAAGTTCTATAATATTAATAAAACATCATACTTCAGTAAAAATCCTTTAAAAATGTATGTTGATTTAAAAATAAAATATAGAACATTAATTATATTTTTGTACTTTTTAAGGTGCACAAAAATAATGTTTTTCAAGATCAAAAACATTATAAATTGTATTTATTTGACTAGAATATGAATTTTATTTTTTCTTATCCAATGTATAAAATATTTTAATTAAATTGTAACTTAAATTGATTATTTTTTAAATATAAAATTAAGCATTGAATATTATCTCTATCTTTTAAAACATAGTTAGAAAAGATTTTGTCAAAAACACAAATAATCAAATTTAGATATAATGCACTATTGTTTACATATATTTAGCTTAAAATAGTAGTTAAGATATTTTAAAGCACTCAAAGGACATGTTCTTTTGATGTATTAATGGAATTCAGTAACTTCAAAACAACTTTCTTCGTAGAGAAAATTGAATTCAATTGGTGTAAATTTTAAATGGGATTCATATTGAGATGTCTCATTTGATGTAAATGTAAATTATTGTGATTCTTTAAGAAGAATCAAAATGATTATTATTTATATTTTTGCTTTAATATTCATATACATTAAAATGTACATTGTATTCGTAAACAGTTTTTCAATTCCTTCTATTAGCTCCCACTCTCCCTATATATATCTTGTTTGAATTTTCAATCGTTCATAAAATACTTTTTATTCATCCACTCAAGTCCAAATATTTTTTGTGAATTTGCAGTGGATGACACTTGATGTTAATACAGTTTTTTTCAAATATTAATTCAGTAATTAAATTTAATTCATTAATTTTATTTTTTTAGATTTAAGTTGCATATATCTACCAATAAAAGGCGCCAGATAAACTTAAAAAATGAATGAAAATAATTTATAAAGGTATATGAAAAAAATTTGAAAATTGAAAATAATTTATTTATAAAAATTATTTTTTATATTATTTGTTTCCAAATAAAAAACATATTAGTACATATTAGAAGGAACAATTTCTACTATGAAAGATAATCAAGATACTTTTCGTAGAAAAATGTAAAATAATGTGGCAAAATTTATTTTCGAAAAGTTAAAAAATAATAATAAAAAAGAGAGAGAAATTAGTTAAATCACAAGAAGCACAATCAAATTTATTTATATAAGAGAAATATGTTATATGATTATAATGACACCCCAGATGTATTTCTAAAAATCACTCTGTCGATGAAAGATCACTCGAGACACACTCTCCGAAAATCCCTGATGTCGTATTTATTTCACCCTTAACTAAAATAATTCCAACAACGAGATATCCTAACCTAGTCTACGTCTAGTACCCCAATGATTTCATGTAACATGCTATAAACGTAAAGGATTGAGATCGTTCCCTCACGAAAAAAATTGTCTTCGAAACTTTGAAAAACAATACGAAACAACAAACTAAACCTTGAAAAACCTTTCATCTCAACTATCGATACTTGCTTCTTTTCCCACTGGCAATGTCTGCATTCAGTAAATGATTGACAGTGATATTCTGGACAGATGCTAATCTTAGACGTAAGGAATGAAGTACTGTCGCAAGAAATGAAGAAATATCGTAAGTTGCTTGGACGTGCTTTGAATTGTCCATTACCGGATAGATTGAAATTTATTTGTGGATCACGAATATCATTTATTATGTTATAAATAGTAGAATGCACATCTTAGTATAGACTGATTTTGTAAATTTAAACACTTTTACACAAAGCGTTGTGTGATAAAGATTTAAGGATATAGTGTGTAAAGTAGCGTTTTATTACTTCGAAAGTTGTGAGTTTAATGTTTTTACCATAATTTCTTACATAACACTAAGCACAGAATAAAGTAACATAAAATAATTATTATTTTCTATTATAAAAGTATATCGCTTTGTGTAAAAGCGTTTAAATTTCAAATCCTGTCTATTCATTTATTGAGAGGTACATCCTATATATACTTTCTTTCTTCATTTATACCTTTTTTAAATAAAAGGTTCATTAAATATTAACATTGTATTGTATCTTATTTTTGTTCTCTTGATGTGCAAGTGTATCTTGACAAATATTCCTGATTGTAGCAATCGTAATAAAACACCCTGTATTAAAAACAGAATATTTATCTGAAAAAAAAAGAACATATTATTAAATTTGAACAGAAATCTCGATAAGAATTATCTTTGCAGTAATTTAAATGCGATAAACTGCAAACAAATGTTAGAAGAGCAGGAACAAAAAACAATGAATAAAAGGAACACAACAATCTTCAATAAGAATGTTGATGAGCTATCTTGTATCTTGAGTGGGAAAAAAAACACTTCCAACAATTCTGATAAATGTGAACAAAGTTCATTTTTTACTCAAACATCTCTGTTATAACATAAACTCCACTTTCAGTATTTTAACTACCATTGCACCTTGATTCTCCTGTTTTTTACTATTGATATCAGCTTAGCTCTTCCTTTTGCCTACTTATAATACTTCATAATAAAATAATTCAATATGTTTCCTCATTGTTATGAAACATTGTTATTGACATTATCAATCAACTATTGATAATGCCAACTATATTGATAATATCAATAGTTGTTGATAATGACAATAGTATAGTTATTACTATTACAATCAATTGTAATAATTGTCAATTATAATAATTGTATATACTATGTCAATAGTAATAGTTATATTAATCAACAGTAATAGTTATCAGAAATTGATATAGTTGACATGATTATTGGCATTTAAAAACTAATTGAATTTAGACATGCATTTATTTCCTACAATCTCAAAAATAAATTTTCTTATTTGCTGTATTGAATTGATACACCTGACATAAAAATCTTGAAAAATGCTTGTATTTGTAAAAATGGGTTGAAAAAGTTAAAAAACAATATATTTTTAAAGAGCCTCTTTTACAACCAGTCACACACACACATACATACACATACATACAAACACACACAGAAATACACATACACATACACATACACACACTCACGAAAACACATGGTGAAAGTGTTTACAAACACAGTGAATATTTGTCATTTGATTTACTTGTAATTTATAAAATTGTGTATGTAACATAAAAATAACTATAAATAATATATTAATGATTATAATATAAATATAAACAGATATTTCATAATAAATGCTGCCTAGTTTGATGTATGAGACGGTATAAAATAATTCATCTAATAATAATAATAATAATTTCTTGACCAAAAATACATCACGTGATGAGGTTAATGTTTTATCTTAATGCTTGGGAAAATAAATCTTCAGAAAAGTTGAAAAGTTATCGCTTTGATGTGGTTCACTAAATTTGTTTGACAGTATAAGCATGGATGGATTTTAAATAAGACGTACATCTTATAAAATAAAAATAAAAAGCACAATAAGGGAAACAAAAGGAATTAAAAGTCATATGCTGATACTAATATAATATATATAATATAATAAGTCATATGAAATTATATAAATAGGCTTTAGAGTAAAGACATGATGGATATTGTTGAATAAATTATAAATTAAAAATATATATTGAGAAATATGATTTTTCTATTCTAGATTCTATATAATAAAGAAATTTCATTTCTTTAAAATAGACTTTTTAAAAACGTATAGCCGTCATCAGCATATCTAACAATTTTCTACGATAAAAAAATTAAAAAAAATATGAAATAACAATGTAAAATACGGATAATAAATTTTACCTGAAAATATCGAATTAATTATTATTATTTGTTTAATATTTATTTCTAACTAATATATTACAAAAATTGCAAAATTAAACACGTTTTAAGCATGGGGTCTGATAACTCAGTACCACAGGTTTAATAAGTTCGAAGGGTCGGGTTTCCATGAATGTTTGTAGTGGTTCGAATCCACTTTAAGTTGTAGGCCTCAGTTTAATAGGGTGCCATGAGCACTGGGGGTAGTGTTCTTAGTCCGTAGCATATCTTCAAACCGTAGTGCCCTGGTTTAATATGAGTAATGTTGAGTGCAACCCTTGCATAAGGCATAAAAATTTTCTTAATATTTGCCAGTACATTAAAAAATTGTTTTTAATTATTGGTGCTGAATTATTAAAAAAAAATTCCCAGAATATTTTTTTTTTTTAGCATTTGAAGAACACTATTTTTTTCTTTTTGTAGAAAAAAATGTTTAATAAGCGTTTTTGAAACTATTTTACACATAATTTAAAGCATATGTTAAGATATAGTGATACAGAAGTACACATAGTAATGACATGATTTTTTGCACTTTTATTCATATGTATATTGAATTTCCTATTTATTTTTCATTTTGCAATCCTGTAAAATCTTAAACAATGAACATCAAAAATTATTCGATTGTTCTTATGAAATACATTTACTCTTAGAATATCATTGCATCCATATTATGTTATTTAATTGCAGACTATTTGTATTTTAATACAAATTTAAGAGACAACATTTAAGAGAAACAGAGTTCTCATTTCATAATGACTTATTTTGACATGTTGTCATCATATTTCTAAAATTACTTCTCCTAAACTCAAAGTTCTGGTTGAAGAGTGCAATTAGAACTTGCTTAACTTAAAACTTCGGCTGGAATCTCAAAGTCGGCTGCTGCATACAAAGAGTCGACAAGCTGATGAATTGACTGGGGTCGCGATCTTCGTTCAAATATGCCCCTGACAAAAGCCCATTCACCACCATTTCAATTACTTACCTGAAAAGCCCTTGCAAAGTTTGTAGCCTCAGATTAACATTCTACTTTGATTAAAACGGATTTTAGGGCCATTTACAAGAAACCATGGCGCAGCCCCAAAACCTTTGTGGTTTCAAAGACTTCCCCCTCAAATAGTCGGTTTCGCTTAATGACCTATTCTTCAAGTTTACCCGCTTAATAAATTAAAAGCATGGTAATCAAAGTCCTCTTCCTTCCTTCCTTGTTGCAGAAACCCACTAATCTTGTGGCCTTCTTCGAGACAAAACACATTAGGGATATTGATTTTGAGGTCTCCGCAAAGTGTAAAATGGAGTCACAGATATTTGAAACCTCTTTTGTATGCACGAACTAGGTCTAAGGAAAAGAAACAAAAAATATTCAGTGAAAGAGAAGAAGAAATTTTAAAAGTTCGTGGAGTAACATTGTCTGACTTGAAGAGTTCATTCATTATAAAGCACTTTTAGGTGCAGTCATTTAAGAAAGCATGTTGTGTATAGATTAATTGATAAAAATTCATTGTTTTGTTTTGGATTTATTTAAATAAGCTTTATTGTTGTTTAATGTTTATACTATAACAGTTTTCAATATTTAAAACATTGGACTTGCTTTATTTTAAAACAAAAAGGTATTTGTATAAGAAAGCAAATGAAATCAATATTGGAATACGATATTATTGGATTTAAATTTAAAGAAACATTGAGGTGCAAGTTCTATGATTATGAAGTTAATTTAGTAACAGATTAAATGAATTCTAAAACTTCACTAGATTCAAAGCGCTTTTGAAGTTTCTTTGTTCCAATCAGCTTTACTTCTTACTAAAATAATTATTTTGTTTCGAAAATTAATCTTTTTCAGTTGATCGCCTCTCAGCATCTTTATTTGTAAAATGCATTTACATCTAATAGACTCTTAAACTTTTCGGAAGTTAAAAATTCAAACCATCATAAGCAACATTTTAACAAATAAGTTCTTCAGTGCTCCAGTGCACCAGGCCTCACAGAGTTACAACTAACTGAATTTCTAGCAAAATGAGTTATAGGCACCATCATTTTTCATTGGATATTATCTAAGGTCAGCCATATTTCAACACAAGTAGAGCTGTCTTGAGGTCAATTAGTTAGTTCTCTGCCCTTTGGTACACAGGATTCAGGTTCGGCAACGGCATGGATGCAATCCTGGAAGTGGCGTGGATGCAATGCAATCCTGGTCGGTGCATGGATGCTTATTTTGTAGGCGGAAATCCATTTTAAACTGTAGGCATCCGTCTAACTAGTCTAACGTGTGCGCAAAATTACCGTAGAGCGACAACCCAAATCAATAAACAAAAGCAGAAGACACTACAAGAAATAAAATATAACTGGGTCAAAAGAAAATGCATTCAGGAATTTATTCATTTATATTGTATTAAACATTTTCGACTTCTTTCTTCAACTATAAAGGAAGATGCCCTATTATATATATTTTTCGCATAAAGACATATCCATCAAACTCTAAACTTCTTATATTTGGTCTAGTCTCATTTCTTTGTGCCTATTCTGAAATTAAAGAGAAAAAAATGTGGAATGTATTTTGTTTCAATGTACGAAATATGAAGTGCAAAGAAACAAGCTGCAGGGGCTCTCAAATACAAAATTCTAATTTTTCTTGGGTATTCGATCTAACAGACTATAACAAAAGGCACGCTACAGGACTATAACAATACTTCAGTTTTTAAGAAGAGTCTCGTAACATCATCAGCAACGGAGAATTTAAATTTTATGTCGTTTGTAATAAGTGTTATTCGAAGTTTGCTATCTTTCCAATTTTGTAGCCTTATGATCTAATCGATCAATACCTCAATTCATCTAATTTTTTTTTCTGATTGTTTATTTTATTTGATTAACAAAAATACAGTGAACAGTTTCATTTCATCAAAATTCATGTTGAGTTTTAAAATGTGAGATTCTATAAATTTGAAAGACTAATGAATTATGGGATTTTTATTAACTTGATTATAATTTTTCGTTCATCATTAAAGTGTCACTTTTATTTTGATAGCATTTGTATAATTTGAGATTCTATTTGCATTCTCTGGCACATCAGAATTCATATCCTATCTTAAAAAAAAAAAAATACAAATTCAATATTATTTTAAGATTATTTAAAAGCTGAACATTGTCTTTTGGTCATTTAAATAATACATATAATTTGATGATTTTTATAGCAATCTTTGATTTTTATAAGGACAAAGTTATATTACTTTAGATATCTCAATACATACAAAAGGCAACATAAGTTATGTCCGCATAAGTTACGTTAATTAATTTCTACATACGTTAATTAAATTCCTCAATTCAAATGTCTGATTTGTTGGAATCCTGAATTTGACTTTAATCCATCCAATGTTCACTATTTTTACCGAATATCTAATCCCATCAGTGACCACCATTCGCTGTCCCTTAAAATAGCAGAAGTGTTTTGAAGTGTCAGTTTTCTACTTCATTCAGGATAGAACATTTTTTGACATATAATAATGAATGAAAATTAATAATTTCAAAATTTAATTTTGATAATGTCTAAAAACTGTAGCTACTCTGATGTCCACATTTGGAAGAAAAAAAAGCTCACATTCATATTTATTTTCTTTGCGGAGCGCACACGTTGCGCCCATCCATCAGTGATGTGACTATTTCCAGAAGATTTGAAAACGAATGAATTCTTGCCAAGAACTGATTTCAGCAAATGTCAGTGGGTCGACACGATACTCTAAATCCTGATAAGCGTGGTCATCTGATTCTCGTCCAAACTGCTAAACGTATTTTGACTATCAATTTTGAGAACATATGCAGGTGAAGAAAATGCTTTGCACTCATGAATTTCCCGAATCACAAGAACGGTAGGTACATTCATTATAAATAACAAAATCATTATTACACTTTTTATGTGTACAGTGAGATGGATGTCCACAATAAGTACAACAAAGTACATAACAAAGTGCAATATTTCTCATATCGGTGACTTTTTAACTATAGGTCGATTAACCCTCGAACCCCATAAAACCCTCGATTTCATTACTTTATTAGCTCCATTAATTAATTCCTCATTGTTTCGATTGGTAGATAAAACTACATATGGCCGTGAGTAATATCACTTAAATTAGGGCCAATATTATATAATAGAAATAAATATTTTATTTCTAAATAGTACACGCACCTCATAAAATAACCAAATAAATTTAAATTTATCAACATACTATACATATGATATATGCATAGTATTGCAGGCATTAGTGAACATGAGCAACGTCTCTATTAATATGATTTATAAAAACACTGGATAGATGGATTAATTAATCATTAAAAAACGATTTTTAATCATATAAAATAAAACGAGTATGCCAATTACAGTTTTTTTTTTTTTAAATGTAACGATAATAAAAAATTTTCATAAGTCATAAACATCATCACAAAACTTTCTTTTGTTGTTCTACCAAATCGATCTACACGTGAGAATCCAGTAATTGCGACTCAATCTCTTCGCAAAGAGATCAGGAAATTGGGGGACATGGGAGGAGCTCAACAAATTTATTTTTCTTGTTGTTCTTTCGCAGGAGCCCTTTCTTTCCTACCCAGGATGTGTAGTTCTTCTGCCTTTTTTCCCTCTATCTACTGTGGTGTTTTATTCTGCAGTCAGCTATCTATCCGCTTTCAAAGTTATTAGCGGATCAGACATTCCCAAATGGTGTTTTCTACTTCGCTTTACCCTATGTCTTAAGGTTTTACTGATAAAGACAAATTAATCTTATTTGCTGCTACAATCTGGGCCTTTTTTTCACGTATAAAAAAATCATTTCCCACATCTTACATAGACTAAAAAAAGTAAGAATGCAATGGTGAGACAGAAAAAGTCTAATGCATGTTTTTTTTAATAAATATGTATGTATAATTAGATTACTGCATTTTTTTTTTGTTATTCATAAAAAAAATAAAAACTCCATTTATTAATGATGTTTTTCCACAAGTGATTGTTGAAAGCATAAGAAAGCATTTTTATTATCAGACATTTAATTATTTTAATACAATAAAGTAGATGTCTAATAAAATTCACCAGATATATTACATTTTTTTTAAACATTTTTTAGACCAATGTGCAAAAGAAATTTGTAGAGAGTGTTCAAACCATTCTGTAACGAATTTGAATATATACAAATGTTTATTTGTTTATATAAATAAAAACAAAAATTATACCTTCTAACGTGTTTAATCTGATATTTCTTTGTTGTCTATCGCATTACATCATGATTTTCATGATAAGAGCTTTTCTTAAAATGAATGATGAATATCCATTCCTCCAATGCAATCATGAGTCCATTCTATGTTTTGGGATGCCGCTTTTTAAAATTTTTTTAATATTAAAAATATATATATTTATCTTGGAAAAATAAACAAAAATATAGACTGCGATCTATTGCTTATTTTCCAGCGACATATTAAAGCATTTTAATCATATTAGCGAAATTTAAACCTATTTATGATGAATTGAAGTCATTCAAGTTTTTATTAATTTAAATTCCATTGAGAAAGTCAAAAGGCATCTATGCACCTTCTGTATTTGAATAGATAGTTTAAGTGAATTTATTTTACTATTTATGTTTTTTTAGATAAATTATTGCACTAATATTTAACACTGATATAAAAAAATTGCATTTATTCTTTATTTCCCTGTTATCTGTAATGCTGAATCTAATTTCACAGATTTCTTTCTTATTGTAATACATTATTATTATTAATAAATGTATTAATTATTAAAATTAGCATTTTTAAATTAAAATGAATTTTTTTCTAGTAAAAAATATAATATTCTGTACAAATTGGAATTCAGAATATTTGTTTGAATCCATAAACATCTCCTTATTTGACTTTTGCTAGCTGAGAAAAATATTTTTTTAATAAAAATGTCAAGTGCAAATATTACATTTTAATATAAATATGTGACATTTGTACAAAATTCATATTTTATTTATGCAATGTGTTATTTTTGCAAATAATGCATGTAATAGTTCCTATATTAAAACATAAAGTTTTTTACAATAAAAGTTGCATAATGACTTGAATCATAATAATAATCTAATAATCATAATCTATTTGTTGCAGGATTTTAGAAAAATAGTTTTACAATAATTGCTGGAAAGTTTTTAATTTTTATTTCTCTGAATACATGCACCAGTTTTATTTCCAAAAGGTGATTTTAGGCAATGCTCTGAAATTGTAATTCCACTTTAGTTGTTCAATTTTGAGACTTAGCTGATTTCCCTTGAATATTAATCATTACAAAAAAATATAATATTCTAACAATGTCTAATATATAAAATATTAAAATATCATACTAAATATAATATACTAAAATGCTGAAGCAATTTGGGTGACTTGAAGATAATATTGTCTCTATTTCTCTTCTGGAAAAGCAGATATGCGAGAGATGAACTTTTGATAAAAAAATTTCCATGAGTTAGCATTCAAAAATTTTAATTAGAAAATATTTTTGGTTGGATTGAATTAAAAATGGATAGAAAGGGTGGTGATGTCAAGGTTTAGACTACTTTGTTTAAGTTATCCAGATTTTCTAAAAACGACAAACACAAATCTTCAGTTACCATTCAAAGTCTTCTTGGGAAGACGTTATTTTTGTCACCATCCTTGGAAATAGCATCTTATAGAATAATTTATCACTAAGTCAACAAATCTAACTGGTTAATAGCACTACGTGATTAAGTAAAAAGGACAACATGCAAAAAATATTAGTAAACCTTTTGAAGAAAAACCTAATAATGAGTCATAATTTATAGATATAAAATACTGGAATCTATGAACTATATGAATCCGTAGCAACATAAGATACTTTTGAACAGCAATTGAACATTTATGATTGTGTTATAAATTGTTAAGAACATTAAAATAACTTACCGTGAGATCTGAGAAGCTCTGCAAAACTGAAAATAATTATCCATAATATACTACACTATTATGTTTCTACTTACAAAGTTAAAATAAACTATAACTTACAATTAATCACTTACGTTTAGTTTATATTTGATGTATAACTATCTGTTAAATTTAAGAAGAATCTCATCATGTTATTTCAGAAATGTGCTGCACAGAAACCTAAGAGAGATTACAGTCTAGAGGAGTAATTGTGTCTTTAAACATTATATTTGTAGCAATTTTTCAGATACGCTTCTTTTGAAATTGAAACTATGGTTACTCAGAATATGAGAACGATTATTTATTAGTTATGAACATTTCATAGCAACTCTTTCAAAATATTTTTTCAAGTATTTAAAAATATTTTATTAAAGTGGTCATTATTTCATTCCCAATTCCAAATAGAAAGTTTATACTATTATATTCAAGTTGATACACAAGAAAAGTTTTTTTAATTTTTTAAAATTAATATTAAGTTTTATATTATTTATTATATTTGATATTCTGTTTATCAAACAAGTAATATAAAAATTTTTTTTTTAAAGTCATTTCCTACTTTTTTTTTCACTATATTGAGGAAAGTCCTTTATAATAACACAAAAATTTAAGTTATTTAAAGTCCGTTATAATAAGCACAAATAATTTTCATTCATTTTTTAAGTTTATCTGGAACCATCTATTGGTAGATACATACAACTTAAATCTAAAAAAAAAAAACTAAAATTAATTAATTAAATTTAATTAACGAATTAATATTTAAAAAAACTGTATTAACCTCAAGTGTCATCCACTACAAGTTAAAAAATGTATTTGAACTTGAATGGAGGAATAAAAAGTATTTTATGAACGATTGAAAATTTGGACAAGATAAATATAGGGAGCTAATAGAAGTAATTGAAAAAAAAGTATAATAAAAATAGCTGACAAAATTGTGACCAAATTTAAGTAGGTATTACGAAATTCAATAATATTATTTATTTATGTATCGTATTGCATAGAAACCTCGTATGAATTAATATTTTTGTTTCTAAATTTAAAAATTATAAAAGCAAGATAAAAAAATCTTTAAAGAGTTTTAATATTAAAAAAAAACTTTTGCTGTTGAAATATATTTTGTTTAACTTTTTAACGATGTTAACAATTTCGACATTAATATTTAAGGAATTTTTGAGGGATTTATATCTAAAAAAACATAGAAAAAAGGATAATAATATAAATTTTTTTGTAAATGTTATTTTATTTTTGCTTGTTAGAAGCAATTTAAGCCCTTTTCCAGAAAAAAAAAAATCTTAACATTTGATTGACATTGTTTACTTTATTTTTTAATAAACGATATGGAATGTACACTTACAAATATTGTATTAATTGAAAACATTGTGAGATTAAATTAAACATTGACGGCTGAGTTTTAAAGCAGGTAAAATTTTTATATGAAATTATATTTAATGAATTATATGAAACTAAGTATTTTTAATTCCTCAAATCTTCTGAATATGAATATAATTAATCGGTAATAGAGAAGGGAAAAACTTTTAATTTTTTGTTAGTGGCCATAACTGTTAATGCTATTATAATTTGTCTAATTTTAACAGTTAAATTAAATGTCCTATAGTTTTTAATCTGTGGTTAAAGCATATACATGAATACTATTCAAACAATTGCATTAATTTGCATTGTATCCTTTAATATGTTTGCCAGCAGACCTACCAAGAAAATATTACATTTTTATTTATAATTTCTGTATCCAAAAATTTCAATATTGTTTATCATATGCAGAAAATTTAATTTTTAAATCGATACAATGTACTAAAATAGTTAAATTATTGAATTTTTTTTTTTTTTTTAACTTTTACATTAAAAATATATTTTTTAAAAATATATATATGTATTAGAATTTTTTAAAAACAATGAATATGTTGACTAATTAAAATAAATAAAAGATTTATTCATGTTTCCTAAATGTATTTTGAAAAGATGGAAATCTTAAGAAACCGGATGAAATTTTTTATAAATTAATCAGCAATATTTTTGTTGTTTTGAATGTTGCATAAATGTTATCCTTTTCAGAACCAGTATTTCTGTTGAATATTTGAGAATTTACTGACTAGATTCTTTTTTACTTTATAACTGTATATTTTTTGCACTTATTTTTATACATGGCTATTTATATTTTGTTGTATCTGTACACTTTATACTTGAATATTTTTAATAAATTTTTATCTACTTGAAGGATGTCTTGATTCCCCCAGCTGCAACAGCCGGGTAATCAAGGACAAATTTCTTTATCGTAAATTATTATTTCTTTATCGTAAATTAATGTATCTACAGTAACTTCCCAAAATTTCGGTCAACTTTAATAACATTCGTAATCATCGTTACATTCTTCACAAATATTATTCCGTTGGAAATATCTCGAAGGAAACTTTCTAATGATGCAATGTTGTTGCTGTTGTTGTTGTTGTCATATTCTCTAAAGAGTACAAGAAAATCAAATATTTTGTGCAGGGAATCCATTGCAGGATTCAGCTACAATTCTGTGCAATCAATGGATTTCGATATCCAAACAGTTACCAAATTTTTGAGATTTTTTAACTCCATTATAAAAATTTTCATAAGTTACTTCATCCTTAATCTTGTGAGATTAGTGCTGTTTTTTCTGTCGACATTTATTCTGTGATTTCGTATTTTTTTGATCTTTGAAAGGAAGACTCAAGGCATTTGCATCTGCAAGGAAATAGGAATGACAGTCTTTAAGTGCCGTTTGAATGGCCAACAGTTCTTCTGTGAAGTTTGATGCAATTTTGTCAGTACATGCAGCAATTTCAATTCTTTTTCCCGTCGGGGAGATATCGGTTCAATATTTTTAAAATACTAAATATTAATACAGTTATAAAAGTAAGGATCAATAATGCAGTGAAACTTTTGTGTGGTGAGTTTTTCTAGTAACGTCAATCATCAAAGTATAAATTTCTTTTAAAATTATTATAAAAAGTTTACAAGTTATTGAAGAAAATTTCAATTAGAAACACATTTACAAATTTAAAAAAATTATTATAGATTTTCTTTTGCGCAAACCAGTTTTGGCTGATGCGAATTAACAATGAAATAATTAAATTCGTTCAGCTTTAAGTTTTTAATGTTTTAAAACTCGGTTCACTTTCTATGCATTTACCTACGTTTTCATAATTAAAAATATTGATAATGTCTTATTGACAAAAATCTCAGTTTTATGGTGGTTTTTAAATGAAGAATTACAATAAATCGTATGAAATGTTAATAAATAAAACTAAAAAAATTTTTGTTAATGTGCACACAATATGCTTTAATTTTATTTTTAAATACAAAAAAAAATGAATATCTGGTAAATGGTACAAAGTTTGATTTTACTAAAATTTATAGAATAATACTTTCCTTTTTAAATCGCTTTTTTAACTTAATATAAAATTTATTTTATTATACTATAAAATAATTTCCTTCTAAAATTATATTGAAAATTTATTAAAATTATCTTAAAACTGTTGTTATTTAGACTTTTTTCTGAGAAATTTACTTACATTTTTTATTGCATGCTTGCAATTGATTTATTATTACATATAATTTACAATATTTTAATGTATTTTTAGAATAATATGAATTTCTATTTAACATATGATGTATGACAGATATGATCTCGTATTGCCTAATACATCATAGAGCCTTTATTTGTTTTCTATTGAAAAATAAAAAGGTAAAGGATTTTTTTTTCATGTTATAATTGCGGAAAATTTAAAAATATATATATATTAACATTTTTTTTTTTTCATAATTTCACATTTACATATTTTTTTCGTTGCACATAATGGGCGTTAAATCCCACTCATGGATAACAGAACCATATTGAATATCGGCATTTCATCCTCAGGTAGACTAATTAGGAAGGAAAGTAGACTTTCTAATGATTATCATTTGCAAATTGTAGGAGTGAAAACATATTAAACTCTCACTAAGTAAGCTGACTGTCTGTGTGAGAAGCATTTATACATTCCACAATCGACAAACAAGTATCCTCGTTTAATAGAAGTGATTGCAGTCTTTGGACATGAACTGATTGATTTTTTTGTAAAACCTTTGTCCACTCAACTGAACTCCTGAAAGTTGTTGTTTATTTTTATTGAAGGAAACAAAATTAAGGTGTTCTTTTTCTATCTTTACTATGCAGTTTCTAGAAATCTCACATTCATAGAGATTGGGAGTTGTCAAGATCATGATTGCTGGCCTAAAATCAACAAATAAGACGATATGTATTTTTTTTGTTTATTAAGAATTTTTTTTTATTATAAGAATTTTTGTTTATTATTTAAGATTCAGATATATTATGTATCATGAATAAGATCATGAATATGTTAAAAAAAAAATGAAGTATTCCATTATTAACCGTATTATTAGTAGTATTCCATGAATAATTATATTCATATTATTATTAACTTGCATTTATTGGTATTTGAATTTTTTTATTTCTATTTTGTATTTTATATGATTATTTAAAAAGCAATCTGTAAATTGTACTTGTTACTATGAAACACTTAGCATTTTATAATAATGAAATATTTTAAAACGTTAAAAAGAAACAATGGATAAACTATATCATTTTTTTGCCCTCATGCTTTAACGAAGTTATATTTTATATATATTTATTTATTTGATTTGCACTTTTTTATAATTTGAATAGTGTTTTACAGTAAATTGAATGTGTTCATAGATTTACTAAATTCCTAATAACTAATTCCAACGCTATGAGATAATAGTTAATAAAAAAAGTACGTGTTGCCATTTCAAATTTCGAATATTTGTCACTCACTGTAACCATAACTGTTAGAATTTAATGGTTGTATTTCACAGGATTCTTAAGCGCATATCTTAGTGTACCAAAATTTTATTCAAACCAAAATTTTTGTTCAGTTTTTTGTAAACAGTTTGATAGTTAGGGGCTCATATATAAGGAAATTTTTTTATGTAATCAACCTGTATATATATAATCTATAGTAATACACATCCACACAAATATATATGTATATATATATATATATATATATGTGTGTGTGTGTGTGTGTGTGTGTGTGTGGGGGCGTGTGTGTATAACATTACAAATTATTATGACAATTTTATTTTTATTTATTGATGTTAAAGAAAAAATTAATGTAAACTATCCATGCTTTAGAAATATTTAAAAAATAATATTATTATAAATAAATATGAAAAAAATTATGTAACTGTCTTTGATAGTTTTTGAAAATTTTTTTTTTAATTAAAGTTGGTTTAAAGCTTGGAATGTGTGTTTTTCATTGAAAGATTATCAAAATATTAATTCAACTGATGAAAACATCGAATAAAATTATTTTTTCGAATTCAATCATATTTTTTCCAAGTTATACAAGTTTTTTAAAGCAAAACCAGGAATGTCACTTTTGATAAATATGAGTGCATAAAAAAGTGTTTACCCAAGTAATATTTGTTTTTATTTCACAAGATTCTGCATCAGGAGATTGTGTGGTTGGATAATTTTATCAAGACGGAGAAATTATTATTTCATAAAAGAGCAACGATGCATGAAAATTATTATTTTGATATCTAAATAGACTTCTAAAAGGAAAAAAATATCTTTTATTCAATAAATTTGAGGTAAAAGTTCTAAAATTAATAGCAAAATAAAACTAAAGCAATAAAAAGAACATTGTAATACAAAAAAGAGTATAAAATGTATATATAAGAGTATATATAAAAAGAGATATTAAATATAATAACATCACAATGACACATATTTTTGTTAATAAAATTTTTTTTAAATAATTCTTTACTACAGTTTTAAATCCAGTTGCCAGTGAAAATAAAATAAAAAATAATGTATATTAAAATTAAGATTATTAAATGTAAGAATTACAAACTTAATACTATTGCAAACACTTCTTTTTTTTTTCATTCCCATGTGTGTATATTTATTTATTTAATTTTTTTCAAATAAAGAATAAGAATAATTAAAAACATTTTAAAATTCGTTCATAAAAATAATAAATAAATAAATTTGAAATCTTTTTTTTTTTTTTTTTTAAGTTAGTTGGAAACTGAAAGACATATATTTAATTCTTAAGTTATTCAAGATATAATGATAAGAAAATAAACTTTCCAAAATTATTTTTCATTCTATAGGTATAACAATAAAAAATACTTAATTTAAAAAAGTCACATTATGAATTTTGATCTAAAAATTCAAATATTGAAGTGTAACACATTTAAAAAATAATATTTAATCTACTTTTAATATTATTTGAAAAGGAAAAAGGAACGCATACGTACTTTCTCAGAAATAAATTTCATATTATTATGTTTAGCATTTCTATAGTATGTAATGTGTCATATAAGTATAATGTGTTAAATAACTTTTGGGATTAACCTGCATAGCATATGTCAATACGAAAAGGAAGGTTTTAATTTTTCGTACATCATGGGTTTCAGCGCATTAATACTATCCGTACCTAAACCCCTCATGGGCTTGTGTACCATTAAAAATTACCATCCGTACCAAACACTCTGCCGGGCTTTTGTACCATTAAAAGTACCATACGTACCTAAACCCCTCATGGGTTTACGTACCATTAAAAATTACCATCCGTACCTAAAATCCTCATGGGCTTATGTACCATTAAAAGTTACCATCCGTACCTAAAACCCTCAGGGGTTTATGTACCATTAAAAAATTATCATCCGTACCTAAAACCCTCAGGGGTTTATGTACCATTAAAAATTACTATCCATACCTAAAATCTACATGGGTTTATGCAACATTTCATATTATAAGTAAGAAGACGAACATACTAAATCAACATATACTAAAGATATTGAATAAATTTTAAGAAAAATAAACCTGCAAATTATACATATTGTCACAATTTTTTGTTTAAATAGTATAAGATTTCATACGACAAGATAAAAATTCAACTACTTTTACCACTACCAGTCCATTTTCAAAAACGGAAACATACACATATTTCAAAATAATTCCTTACATTATTATAGACATTTATATAAAGAAACATAAAACTTTCTCAAATCCAGCAAAAGATAAAACATGGAATCTATGTTCTTCCCACAGAAAAAAAAAGTACGTAGAGAGCAAGAAAATTCCGGGCTTGTGGAAGTAGAACGCAATCTGTAGGAAGCCCGCCTTTTTCTGGTATGTCTCCTTGCCCATTCCGCCGCGCGGTTGGGTATTCCAAGATACCAGGGCTGTCCTCCCCGGCTGTGGGATCAATGTCAACACCAGGGCTATACACACTGAACATTAATTAGCGGAAATCGTCTTCTCTTGTGTCTTATTATGTAAGTCACCACCTGTGTGTTAGTATTCGTAACAAGCCATTTATTGGTATTAGTGCCTAGAATGATAAACGTACATTGCATTAGATATGGATATATATTTATTGAAAATTATTTGTTACTTATTTGAGATAATTGATGTAAAATTTACCATATCATTTCATTAAAAGTCTGACTAATAATGATATTTAATAGTCATAAGTAATTTTCAATAAATATATATTCACATCTAGTGCAATGTATGTTTATCATGCTAAGACAAATAAATAATACGCTATCACTAAGACGCAAATGTTACTAACATAATACACAACAAACACTGATGATTTTCACTAATTCATGATTTACCAGTAGATACATTTATTATGAATGGAACTATATATTGAAAGTATATCTTTTATCTGCAATTAAAATATTGATTTGTTTAATTTAAATTTATTTTTTAAAATCAATTTTATGTTTCTCTATTGTATTTGAGATAAAGAATGTAAAATTTACCATACCATTTCATTAAAAAATCTGCCTAATCAAGAAATATTTAACTGTCATAAGTAATTTTCAATAAATATATAGCCATATCTAATGCAATGTATGTTTATCATGATAGACGCTAAGACCAATAAATAGACACTCAACTAGACGCAAATTCATTAATATTATCATTTCATTAAAAAGTCTGACTAATAATAATATATTTAAGTCATAAGTAATTTTCAATAAAATATAAACTTTATGTTTACTTTTTATCTACAGTTAAATTATTGAACTGATTATTTTAATTTTATTTTTAAAGTAAACTTTACATTCTTTATCTTAAATAAGCAGGAAGTAATTTTCAATAAATATATATCTACATCTAATAAAATGTATGTTTATCATGTTAGTCACTGAGACCAATAAACGTCTTGTTACGAATACTAACACACACATGTGACTTACATAATAATAAGACACAAGAGAAGATGATTTCCGCTAATTAGTGTTCGAGTGTGTATAGCCCTGGTGTTGATCACTTGATCCCAGCCGGTGGGGACAGCTCTGGTATCTCTTTGAATGCTCGACCCGCGCGGAGAGGAATGGGCAAGGACATACCAGAAGGCGTGGCTTCACAGATTACGTTCTATTTCCACACACGAAATTTTCTTGCTCTACACACTTCTTTTTTTTTTTCTGTGGGAAGAACATGGATTCCGTGTTTTGTCTTTTTGCTGAATTTGAGAAAGTTTTTATGTTTCTTTATATAAATGTCCATAATAATGTAAGGAATTGGCTTTTTGAAATATGTGTATGTTTTTTCGTTTTTGAAAAATGGACCGGTAGTAAAAGTAGTTGAATTTTTATCTTGTCGCATGAAACTATACTATTTAAACAAAAATTGTGACAATATGTATAATTTGGTAGGTTTTATTTTCTCCAAAATTTATTCAATATCTTTTAGTATATGTTGATTTAGTATGTTCGTCTTTACTTATAATATGAAAATGTTGCATAAAACCATGCAGATTTTAGGTATGATAGTAATTTTTTAATGGTACATAAACCCTGAGGGTTTTAGGCACCCCGGATGATAATTTTTAATGGTACATAAACCCCTGAGGGTTTTGGTACGGATGGTAACTTTAATGGTACATAAGCCCATGAGGATTCAGGTACGGATGGATTTAAAATTTTTAATGGTACGTAAAAACCCATGAGGGGTTTAGGGTGTACGTATGGTAACACAATGGCAAAAAGCCCATGAGTGTTTTAGGTACGGATGGGTAATTTCCCATCGAAAATACACAAGCCCATGAGGGGTTTAGGTACGGATGGTAATTTTTAATGGTACATAAACCCATGATGTATGAAAAATTAAAACCTTCCTTTCGTATTGACATATGCTATGCGGGTTAATCCTAAAGTTATTTAACACATTACATACTATTGAATTTATATTATTTCAGCCACATTATGAAACTAATAAATTGTTTCAAATTTAAGATAGTTTAATATTAACAGATTGTACATACATTTAATTATTTCGGTATAATTATAGATTCGTGTAGAAATTGCAATAATATCTTTGAGAACTACAGCAATAATTTTGATGATGTGTGAACTTCAAGGTAATATTTTTGTTATATGTGAGAAACCACAGTAATATATTGACGAAATTTCTTTTAAAAAATTTTGTATAACAAAATAAAGTGATGATTTTTCATTTGTTGTATAGTGTATTTATTATCTTTTAATTACTAAACAAAGCAAATTATTTTACAATATATGGGCGAAATCTTGGAACGAATTTTAAACTAAAATGGACAAAATACTAAAATTATATAAAATGAACTTACAAATTATGATATTTGTTTAGAAAGAATTAACTTTATGGCGAAAAAAATTTGTATCAAATTCTGTTGATTTTCTGCAAAGTTTAAATTATGTAAAAAAAGTAAATTTATTCGGATGTAAAACTTAAAAAGTCTTTGTTTATTTTATTCTTAATATGATAAAATCTTGACAAATATAGTTTTAGTTAGTTTTAATGTAAAGACTTAATGCATATATATGCATATATATGAATATTTCCTTAAAAAAATTGCATGTTAATTAATTGATTTTTAAGTTATTGCAATATTAGAAAGAAAGGAAAAACAATTATTACACATATAATTTATGAACGTTTATACATTTACATAAAATAAAAAAAAATATATAATCACGTTTCTTATATTTTTTTCAGAAGGAGAAAGATCTCTGAAAGTTATATTGATTTCTAAAATATTTCGCTTTATTCATACACATTTTTGAGTTTTATGGATCAGAAGTTTTTTCATAATAGTATTTAGCGAATTAACATCCATCTGAATTATGCAGGGATGAAGAAAAATGATTATTTGCATCGAAAAATAATTAGTTCTGACATAAAACTGACAAAAAAATATTAAAAATAATCAATCTATGAAATGCTCAATTTGCTTCTTCGTAATATAAATTATAGTGCAGGTGAAATAATTAATTTATCGAATTATAGGAAAAGCAAACTTAATTAATTTTCATTTCCAATAAATGAACATAATTAAGTTGGAGGCAAAAATTCTTTATTTTGTTCTTAAAAAATGAGTATATTCATTATCCATACTTTCATAACACGAAAAGCACTCATTACAATCAACTTTTTTCTTACTTCCTTTAATTAAAGCCAAAACAATTGATTTCTAAATACGATATTAAAATTTTCATATTCGAGTTAATATATTCATGTCCTAAGAGCAGAGCAAAAGTAAGAATTTCCATTAATTGTAAACATAAAAGCGGAAATTAAACACTTTTATAAATAAAATGCTTTAATTGTCTCTTTATTACTTCTGTGACTTAATTCCACTTTCCAAATTCATTACTTGAGTTTATTACGTTTTGTTTTTGTTTACTGCGTAAGCAATTTAATATAGCATTCGTATTTTAGAATATCAAGTAAGATTGCATGTTTGTCTTTATACGAGAAATGTAGTTAATTTTATGAAATATTAAATTTTTTGTTTTTCATAGCTGAAATTTCTATAATTAATAGCATAATATAATTGAATGTGAATAATTATAATTAAATGTGTAAAAATTACGTTACCTAAATGTAAGGTTTCGGGTTCGAGTCCCGGCAGTACCATGGTTGATGTAGTGATTATGAGTCAATTTTAAACCGTTGTTCACGGTCTAATATTACTGCAGATCGTTGGTTAATATGACTGTAGAGCGACCCTACACGGTAAAAAAAAAGAAAACATATCCCTTCTCGAAAGCGGACTGATGACCAAGTGTCTAGCGCTCTGGCCATTGGTATCACAGGCTTTAGGCTCGAATCCTGACGGTGGCATGGATGTTTGTTGATGTGTCAGAATACGCTTTAAACTGTAGGTCCCGGTCTGTAGCCCTCGTGTGCACAAGATGACCGTAGAGCGACAAACCAAACCCTTCTCGAAATTAGACAGTAGGCAGACGGCCTTGGTCCACATGGGGCTGTTGCGTCAATGACGAAGAAGAAGATGACATTGTAATGAAGATTTATAATTAAAAATAATTAAGTGATATAATATGATACTTAACATTTTTAAAAATAATTTTTATCTATGCTAATTTCAGACGGCTAAAAATAAATTCGTGAAATTTTTTTCAAAATAATAGATAATATAATTTAAAGTAGAGATGACAAAAATAATGTATGGCTTTTGTAAAATTGAAGTTAAATAAACTTTCAAGTATACAAAAAAATGATTGCATTTAAACTATAAAAAATAACGCTTATTTGCCTTTCAGATTCGCTACAAAAACGTATATATCGAAAATAAATACACAATAATAAATTTTTTTCAATTCCTTCTATTAGCTCACATTCTCCCTATATATATCTTGTTCAAATTTTCAATCGTTCATAAACTAATTTTCATTCATCCACTCAAGTTCAAATACATTTTTAACTTGTAGTGAATGACCACTTGATGTTAACACAGTTTTTCAAATATTAATTCAGTAATTAAATGTAATTAATTAATTATATTTTTTTAGATTTAAGTTGCATATATCTACCAATAGATGGCGCCAGATAAACTTAAAAAAAAGGAATCAAAATTATTTATAAAGGACTTTCTGTAATATAGTGAAAAAAGTAGGAAATGACTTTATCATTATTTTTTTTTTATATTAATTGTTCATAGTTAGTTTCACTCAGTATCCTTTTCAAAGAAACTTCATAAATACAGAAACCTTGCTTGAAAAGAGGGTTTTCTATTTGTTAAACAATCGCATTCATACTAGATTTTTCTGTTCCCTATTGACAAAAGAAATCCATCTTTTGTTGAATCGCAAACATGTTATACATTGCTGATTTAAGTTCATCACAATGCGAAAAATTTCTATAAAGTGGATTGATAAAAGAATGTCAGATCCACTGAACAACAACAACAACAAAAAATCATCAACAAATAATATAAAAATTGAAGCAGAGATTTTAGTTAAAACATAAGATAGAAAATATGTTACTTATATTTCGTTCATTAAAATAAAGTGCATTATCATTGTTTAATTTCCTACAATTTAGTGAATACGCAGAAATTTGTAAAACAATTAAAGAAAAAAATTTGAAAATTCATTATCCAAATATTTAATATTTATAAATTTATTTTAATTTAAAATGCATTGTCCTTCTATATTTTAATCAAATATAACATTTCTTATTAACCACAGGTACGTTTGACTGGTACCGGGTTCGAATCCCAGCGATGCCATGGATGTTTGCAGTGGTTCGGAATACACTTTAAGACGTAGGTCCCGGTCTCATATGACAGTAGAGCATCACAGAGTCAATAAGACTTCTCTCCCCCGACATCATTGGCACAGTTATGGTGCGGTGTAGTAGTAGTAGTAATATGAAAACCTTAAATGATGATTTAACTATACCGAAATTTTGATATAAATTCACATTGTCCTATGACAGGAATCTCTTATGATATCATTTTATTCAAACCAAATGAGTATGTAGTAGATAAATAAATTATGTAAGGAGACAAAAGCTTCATGTTGCAAATGAGCAAGATAAATTTTCATTTCTGGTGTATGTAAAATTTTTCTGATGAGTTGCTAATAATCTAAGTTAACATTAAAAGCATATGAAAGGCAACCATTCAGACATATTCAGAAAAAACAGTTGAAGGATATAAAAATAATAATAATCAGAGAATGAGGCCATTATTATGTATAGCACAGTTTTTCCCCATAGAACGACAAGGTTATCTTAGAAAAATTAAATATTACTGCAAAAACATATTTCTGTATAAAATATTTATGTTTTAATGAAAACTTAAATTGTCTCTGTTCATAATTTGCAATCAGACAATTCTTTGGCGATAATGCATCTCATGCGAGGGAAAATATATTAAAACCACTAATTGTAAATTATAATTACCGATTAACAATTAATAAAAATTAATTATTTAAAAAATATATTATTATAAGACTAAATTTATTTAAAATATATTAAAGAGAAAAATATTAATAACAAAAATTATATTTATCTATCACAGTAGGGGCGCTATAATTTTACTGAACGTAATCGAACATTTATTTATAAAAGTAAGTTTGTAAGAATTTTGGAATGAGTTTACATACCATTCTTATAAATGTAATTGTTGCAGTGGTATTTTTTTTTTTTATTTGTTGCCATTTATATATTAAACAAAGCTATCTCGGTTATAAAAAACTGACAGAAATTTCTATACCTTTTGTTCTGAGCATTTTGAGAGAGCAAGAGTAAGCACAGGTTAAGCATTACTAAAACCGTGAAAAGAGATCGTAAAGCCAAAGAGTGACGGAGAAAATAAAGCGTGCAATGTAAATACTGAGTGAGATGTAAAAGTGCCGCATTATACATTACTAAAACTATACAGATAAAGTGAAGCGTGAGAGTGACAGAGAAAAATAGAGTGTGTAATGTAAAGCCTGAGTGAGATGTAAAGTGCCGCCCTGCCTTAAATCAATTTAACTGACATTCTGGAAAATTCCACTTCCTCGAGAATTCTGATATTAACATCAATGGCCCGACGTCACTGCTTCGATACATTATGTTGGTCTTGAATAGAAAGTAGTTACCCAGCTAAGATATTATTTTTTTTTTTGTTTTTTCCTTTTTCCTCCTAGATTTCTGAATACTTGGAATTGGTAGTTTTTCTACCGTTAATATTTGTACATCAGCCATTTTTAGCATGATGGAGTTCAGAGAAACGAGGTAGGAAGGCCGAAAAACAAATATAAATAAGTCTATAACACGTCAAAGACATGCAAGTGAAAAGGAATTTCAAAGAGACACCACTTTCAACTAGAGCAGTAATTAGTTGAGTAGAGTAGTTGGAAAATTGTGTCCCCTTTGAACTCGATTAAATAGAGGAAATGATGAATTAAAAGAGAAATCGTGTTGATATCAATATTAAAGTGAGTTTTATAATCTTGGGAACCTATACTTTCACACATTTTTTTTCATACAAAAAGTAATATTTTAAAAATGTAAGAAATAGCAAAAAGAATCTCTAATTCTAAAACATCTATGTATACAAAATTTCACTGAAGCATCATATATACACATTATAAAAGCTGAAATACAATTTTTTTATTTTACTAAAAAATATTTCTGAAAATAATATTTATAGAATTCAACAGTTTCTTTTTTTTTTTATTCATTCAGACCATTTAACAAAATATATCTTAAAAAATGAATTTCTTTAATTATTGGAATCGTACACTTCTTTTTCGAAATACATCGTAGTTTGCATTTAGCGATCTGTTCGTTTCAATACTAGCTTAAAAGTGAATATACACACACTATACTCATATTACATTATTACTTACTCTTATATTACTAGAATAACATAATGAAGGAACCTTTATAAACGACCTTTTTGCTTCAAGTTTTAGAGTAAGTATATTTTTTTTTGACCAATCTGAAAAGTTTTTCATAATATGTTTTTGCACTTATTCCATCTTAAAAACTTTCAGACTTTCGTGTTTCGTAAAAGACTTTTCATTAGAAATTATATAAGAAAAGGACATTTTCAGATTTTACCATCGAACTTGCTGAAAGGTATATGTTATATGTTATGGCAGTTATGTATAATATATATCTATTGTTATCGTAGAAATATTAAAATTTAAATATGTATTGCAGATATTTTGAAAATAAAATGTCATAAATATGCAGAAGGAATAAACTATATGTTGTGGAATATGAAACTGCATAAAGCTGCATGTAGACAAGTGTACTAATACATAAATATTTTGTATAAAATTCAATATGAATCAAGCATATACGATGAATAATGTATAGTAATGCAAAAAAAATACTTTTGAATTATAAAAAAAATGAATCATGAGTAAACTAAACAATTTTTCATCTCGTATCTTCCGGTTCTTTCAGAAATAAATACAACTACTGCCGGTTGTGTTGAAGAAAAATTATTCCGTGCACAGCAAGAATTGATTTAATGCATACTTACAATTTTATCATTGAACAAGTATATGCAGTATATTATTTGAATAAGCGAATATCCGCATCAAATAAATGACTGAAAAAGCAATATGCATTTACCAATATGCAATAAATCATGGAGAATAATATTATTTTTGTTTCATCTAAATCTTTTAAAACCATCCTTACTTAAAATGCTTTTAATATTAAATTGTATTTATTTAAAAGCTGGAAATGTTTCTTATTTAATTGCAGCTATTTTACAGAAAGCCATAAAAATAAGTAATAATTTTAAATTATAATATATAATATTTTTATCATAATATAAAAGTAGAATATTTTATAGATATAAAGGTTATTTGAAGTATTAAAATACATTATCTAAAAGACGAAATATTATATCATGTATTGAACAGTGTAAAAATTCATGGTGAGATGTATCTTCTATCAGAACATATTTATTTGAAAAATGATAAATATTTAAAATGCGAAATATTTTATACTTCAAGAAAAAACTTTCAGCTTCAAAATACAGGTTTATGCAAAATTATTAGCTAATATTTCTTCGAAAAGTGAAATTTAATCCACGCAAATAAGGTTTAGGTATATATTTTATAAATTTTGTTTGACATATGTTTAGAAAGTTCAGCTAAATTCAAAATAATCTGTATAAATAATATAACGATTACTGACTCTGAGCTAACTATTTAAAAATAACTGTGTAGAAAGAACTGAAAAAGTGGCTCAAACTCACGAAGCAGAAAATTAAACTTTTTTAAATGTTTTTCCTTTTAAAAGGGAATTAAGTGATAGTACAAAAAATTATTGAAATAGACAATGCTTTTATTCTTCATTATTAAATTAAATCCAATTTTGATTGTTATATAAATATGCATAATCGGTATGGCGAAAAATATTTTACTTTATAAAAAATATTATTAATTACAGTAGATTTCTATCTCTCTATATATAATTTGAAATATTAAAAATTTTTAAAGGATTTTCCTTCATATTTAGAAAATGATTTTTGTTTTTCTAAGAAAGAAGGATTTCTACTTTAGTGAAAATTACATCCTAAATATTTTATTGAAATGTATGATAAAACTTAATTAAATTTTAAAACGTTATCATGAAACTAAAAATATTTTTTAATCACTATAAAGACGAAAATAACATTTTCATGATTGTTTCTCTTTCTTGAGGTTTGTGGTAGGGAGTAATTTTTTTTTCTATAAATTTAAAATTATTGTTAGTTTAATTATTTTCTTCAATTTTATACATAATTTATCACCAATATTCGATTGTAATTATTTTATCAGTGTAAATTGAATATAAATTATAAATTCTGATTTTTTTAATTGATATTTATTTATACTCCTTTCTTAATTTAAAGAAATTTCCTAAATTGAAAACTCTAATTTTAAACATCTAAAAAAAATTTTTTAAATTTTGAGATATTTTTGCAATTTTGAAACATTAGATATAAATTTAAATTAGGAAATTTAAAATGATTTTCTTTTTTAATAAAAGTGGATGTTTTTAAAAATGTAAGAAATAACATTGAATCTCTAATTCTAAAACATCTAAATATATAAAATTTCATTGAAGCATCATGTATACAAATTATAAAAACTAATATTTTTTTAAATTTTTCTAAAAATATTTCTGGAAACAATGATTATATAATTCATCAATATCGTTTTTCCATATATTCAGACCTCTTAACAAAAATATACTTTAAAAATATTTTTTTTTTTTTTAATTTTGGAACAGTGTACTTTTTTTCTTTTTTTCAAAATATGTTTTATTTAAAGTAAATAATTATCTTTGTGAAATTGATATAAATCCCATGCATCCTTATCAGTTTATTGTAAACTAAAATTGAATCAAAAAAATACTTGAGTCATTTCTATTCTTAGTATATATTTTTCATAACTAGCCGACTCAATAGACCAGGGCTACAATTAAGTTATGCTTCCTCATTTTTTAATTGCTCTCCCACCCAAACACAAACAAACAAGCACATAAAAAATTTTCTCCCACCTGAATCTGAATTCACCTGACTCAATTCTGAATCATTTAAATCTTCCCCTCCAAAGATCAAAAGGTAAAATTCTTCCATTTTAAGAAGAAGGTCTTCATTCTGTTGTGTTCATCCACGTTTGGGGTGATTAAAGAGAGTGTATGTGGCATTTTGGAATGAGTTCCTTGTACTCTCGCTTCGAGAACTGCAGTTGCAAATCTGGTCGTAAATGTTGTTTTAATTCCTTTGAGGTTCAGAATTATGTTATTTGGGTGGAACAAAGACTCATCTGCAACTAATTTAGTAAACAAGTAAATTATTTCTTGGTATATTAATGTATATAAGTGTAAAGGAAATATTGGCCATATATTAAGTGGTTTCATAAATAATATTGGGCTCTTTCAATACTACCTCCCAGATTTTGACTTTGTGAAAGAAACGCCATCACTTGTTATTGATTTTATTTTCTGCAGTTTCATTTAAATTCCATAGTTTGGTGAAAATATCAATAATAAACTCTAAAAACATTTGTTGTGATCAGCAGATTTAACAAAAAATAAATTAATAATAAGTCAGAGAATGTCCTGTCTATTTTATTGTCAGTATAAAAGACTGAGCGTCGTTAAGGGCAAAAAAATGGTTGACAAAGGGTATATTCGTTATTTAATTGCTTTTAAAATATAATTGAATCCAGTGATCATTAATTTAGAAATAAGAACCTAAATATTATGATTCCACATATTATGTATTTAGGTTCTTAGAGTTCTACCAATAATATGATTCCACACAAGAACTGATAAAGATAATTGTTGATTTATATAATGCTTTTGTTCCCAAATAATTAACATGGATGTCATTATTTTGCATTTTGACTGACCAACCTTTGTCTTGCCACATGAATGGGGTTGGATTGCTTAATCATGTTAAATTATATAGCATTTTCAAAGAACCCTGACAGGCCCACATGCTCCCCACCTCCATTCTTTGGTATTGTGGAAGAAGAAGAGAGAAATTAATGTATTTAGAAGGAGAACATTAATAAAACAGATTTTAACTAATCTCTACTTTAATGTGCAAAATATGGTAGAATCCTAGAGTTTATTTCTTTTTTTCATAACGACATCATCATTGAATTTTCACCGACATTTCTGACTATATTTTGAATACTTTTTACTTTTTATATTTTGACATTACTCTTATGTAATCAGAGGATTTGTGCAATAATTTTTGCATATTATTGTATTAATGCAATTAAAATTGAAATTATACTTTGAATTATTCAAAACTTCAAATCCCTTAATTAAGGTAGAAAAAAAGTAATTCACTTTAATGGAAAGTGAAATTTTTTTCATTAATTGCATGAAGAATTTACCTAATCCATATAACTAACTATTTTTGAAACATTATTAATCCTCAAAATATGCCCAAAAATTCAATAAGTCAGCTTAACGTTTTGGTAAATAGTTATGCTAGTCATATTAATTACCTAGTTCATTCCAATTACTTAAAGTTTAATGGAAAAATATTTCCATTTTGTTATTTATATTTGTTAAACTTTCCACGTCACAACTACAGAACAATGATGATATAAAATTCACGCCGATTGGAATTCTCATCTCTTTTAAGCTCTTACAGCAACTGGAGCTCTGTTTCTGTTGAAATCTCACTCTCCTCATCTGTCCTTAGACGTTTCTTTACTTTTTATTTATTTTATTTTCATGCGTGTAATAGAGAGGAATGACTGTCTCTATGAGAATGGACCCCTGGAGGCGTTCACCAGGGCCTACTTCAGTTTATAAAGAAACAATCTCATGCTCCTCAATCCATGGGATGGTTGTGAGGAACCTTCTTTTTTTTTTTTAGTTAGTTCATGGACAAACTAGTTCACTGCATGCTCTAATACATTTCAGATAATAATTATCCAAGTACTGAACGTAGCTTTTTTCTTTATAGCTGGACTATTTAGACGTCTAATTGCCTGCATATTTTCAGGATCTGTTTGTTATGCAGTCAGAACCTATTATGTGCCCCAAGAAATTTATATAAGGAATAGAGAATACTCCTTGGGCCAGGAGTTAATTCGATTCACTTAGATTGGTCAAGATTATTTTCATGTAAACTGACAATATCACCTATATATACTCTCGAGAAATCTTGGGAAACAGAAAGTACATATATAGTACAAATATAAGCAAACAGTTTATTAGTACAAAACTTATTATTTTGAATCGATGTTGCTTTCTGTGGGTCTTGAACGATGTAAAAAATTACTATTTTGAACATAGGTATACTAGCTAAATAATTTTCAGTAGATCTAACTTAGTAAAGATGTAATAATTCCAATGGATTGTATTAATTCCACGAAATACTTAATAGGAAAGTCATCTGAAATTGTTACTTTATTCAAGAGCCCTTTTAATCCACACAGGGAAAAACTAATATCTTTCTAACTCTTTCTTACTTACCTCTTGAAAGGTTATGGAATACTGTATGAAAAGTTTTTTTCTTCTTCTTTTTGTATTCAATATTCTCCCACCTTGGCCACTTTTACCTTTCCTTCAAGATGTCTATCTAGAAACTCTTATAATTTCAGTTTTTGATGATACTTTTAAATGGCTTACGTCAGATTTTCACCTTTATACTTCGATGCATACAGCGTTGGAATAAAGTCACCAAAATCTTCATCCTCTTCGAAAATGATTCTCACATCTAGACATTGGAATTAGTACCTCTTATTGACCTTATATCAAGGTCAATACCCTTATTGACCTTGATTGACCTCTTGATTGACCAATTTGGTGCGTCGATTTTGTAGAAATGAGTTGGATCATGATCACCAAATCGCACATTAAAGCTTGTACCCTGAGTCACAAATCGGCATGATAGCTTGATCACAAATATTAAAATTTCTAATTGATTGTCTTCTATTGAAATAGTCCCTATAAGAATATTGTTTGTGGTCTGTAGTGAGAGCTGCTTGCTCACCGGCTTTCTCCATGCAGATCTTCCATCGTTCGAAGGTAGTCCAGCAGTAAACTATGCCACATTAGCAGGTAACTGCCTGACTATGTAATCTTCATAATAGCCCAGAGATCCCCGAACATCTTTCCCATAATTTGAGTGGAGATAATCCCTTTATTGCATTGTGTTTGAAATGTCTCTGTAGTCAAATAAAAGATTGCAATTGTTTATCCTTATTTCCTGGATCTTCAAGAATGACAGGTGCAAATTGTCTTTCAAAACTTTATTCCACCATTTAACTAATCTATTACTGGCAGGGTATTTAGGACAAGGGGATTACGGACGACTCGATACAGTTTTTCCACAAAAATTCTTGTGTTGATGCCAATTTAAAATTTGTCTCCTGGTCACTGGCTACAAGTCTCAGTTAACAGTCCTCGAAAATATTTCAAGATACTCAACTTTTAGCAGATAACGATTTGTAATAGATGTCTTCGGATCATTTTGTATGCTGTTTTTCTAAACACGTAGTTTACTTATGACCATGCTGCCCTTACGGTAGTTGGAATTCACCAATAAAATCGATGTTCCCTGTATAAAAAAAGATTTATATGGTCTAATAGCATATGTAATTGGTACATCAAAAATTTTGTCTTTCTATCTAAGTTGGCAACCCTTGTATGTCTGAACAAATTAAAATATTTTCTTTTCCCTATTCGGCCAAAAGCTATGAGAGTATATATTATACTTTCTTTAGTTTTTTCCTAACACACATATTTCAACCAAATTTTGTTTCAAAGGTGATATTTTGGTTCTACTAGCTGGTTTATAGTCTCTTCCAATACTTATCCTTACATTTGTGATAAATTAATTGCTCATGTCATCGTTAAATTGTTTTTAATCGACCTTTAATAACTGATATACTCATTGTTTCTGTTCCTGTCACAATCTCATCTCATCCGTACTACAATTATCTGAATTCTCACTGTTCATACTATTGATTAGTACGCCCCCTCTCCTGTAAAGTCCTTCTTCCGAATCTATGTTTAAATTCATTCACATTACATAACATCTCATAAATATTCAAGGATAATAATGGCGGTGCTGCTAATAATCTAATGTAATGTAACCGCTATCAATATGATGATTAATTGATTTTCCGTTATCTAAAGTAACAGCAACCTTTAAAAGCTTCAATCTTCTCTCCAAAGACAGATGATAAATAGATTTTACCACATTCATCTTCTTATGAGACATATACAATGGGCTAGCTACAAATAATTATTCACCTGATACCTGTACAAATAATTAGGCATAACTAGGCATCTTTAACTTATATTTCTTTACATTTATTTGCAACTGTCTCAGAAAAGAATTTTCCTTTAGATGTAAAATATATATCTAATTCAAATGCAAAATCGTTAGGTTTTAAATCTCTTACGACCTTGCTTAATATTTATATTTGAAATCATTTCTGAATCTTAAATCTTAGCATTTACAATTAAATTGGTCAGCGATTTAGTATCTCTATCACGCAAACTACAATAATACTCTCAACCAGAATTTGGAAATGATGCAAACTGAACATGATTTCCATTACTGTCGAATTCTGGATGGTTTAAATAAAGTACTTTGACTGTGGAACAGCCACACATTTTGTTGGAGAAGCGTGGCTTTAGGTCAATGAGTATATAAATCTTATGTCACACACTTGCTATCTAGAAATATGTAATTTATAAAAAAAAAGAGAAATGTAATAGAATAAATTAAGAGAAAAAAAAATATTTTAAATACTTTAAAAATAAAATGTATAAATATGCAATGAGAAGAAACTACAATATTAGACGGAGGTCCACCATCCGGTGGGTCTTGCAGTAATGGCACTTCAGATAATGGAATAAGGGAAAAAAACAACGGATTATATGTTAAGAATAGTAAGCGGTCTTTTTCTATTTTAAACAAAGAAATATCATACCTAGGAAGAGAATTTAAAACAGAATTGCAAGTGTAAGGAAGATTATTGTAGAAATTTTTATGAATTTTAAGTATAAATTGATGAATGTTTGGGAAATTAAGCGATTGTCTAATAACCTGATTACCTGATGTGCAAAGGTGAGTTGATGATCGTCCGAAGGATTTTGTTTTCATGTCTTTGGATGATTTCCAAATTACTTCGTGCTGCGAAGACCCAGACTGGACTTGCATAGTAATCATGGGACGCATGTAATATATGTAAATAAACGTTTTCATTGCTGCATGCATTTTTTGAAATTATGAAATCATGCATAAAAAAGTGGTTCAAATTTCATGAGAGATGTACGTTTTTATTTCATCGTACTGAAGGATTCTTCATCTTTGAAATTTACCAACATATTAAAGGCCATTTCTACTAACAGATTTAACAAAATATTACCTTTTAAATTTTCTAAGTACCCTTTTACGTAGAAAAAAAGCACTTTCTAGAGTTATGAAAAATAAATTCCACTTTTCTACCGTTTTCGAAATATGAAGTTGACAATATATTCTAAGAACTAGCATTATTTTTCCCTAGAATTACTTTTATAAATTATATTTTACCCTTTCTTCCATCGCTTTATTTTTTCTCCTGAATGAAAGATACTGTATAATCATTAACAATACATGAGTCCTCTTTACAATTTTTCACTATTTATTAATAAATTTTTAAGTTCAGTAATCCTCACGAAGTTTCCGGCATTTAAGTTAAAAACTTAATAGAGACTAAAAATTTGTCCTGGCACAAATGAATGTTGCTTACATAGTTATCTGGTCTTCCGAACTCACTGTGTTAATACTGTCAAGATTATGATTACATGACAACGACTGTTTCTTTTCCCTTAAGAATTTTTATTAATAATCATCTTAAATTTGGGGAAATACACATACTTTTATTTACAAATTGGTTATACACTCATTGAAATATGATGCACATTGATCATATCTTACAGCAATTGACTAACAAAAACATTAAACTCAACTGACGTACTCACCAATTACTGAGAACATCATTTGGGGCGTAGGTCAGTTGCAATGGTTGATCATAGAAAAAAAGTTCTTCAAAACTGTCAGAACTAAAATAATTGGACTTTCTCATAGAGGTGGTAGCTTACTAAGACATGCATTTTGCAGGTTAATTTACTATGGAATCATTAATAAATTACATCTTTAAAATATATATTGTAAAATATGTTTGTTAGGAAAATTTAATTGAGGCTCGATTCGAAGAATATCGAAAGATGTGGAAGGAAATTGCGATTTGTCTTCTGAACAATCTTTTTTTTAATGAGGAGTTAAATTAAAATTAATTAGTTGGATACAACTGTGTTTAGAAAGTAAAGATCGGTTGGAGATCACTGGAGAATCTAATGTTCTGAAAATTTATAATAAACATTTAATTTGTGTGATTACGCCGGTTTTATTTACATAGAAGGACTTGCAGAAAGACGAATTTTTAAGAGAATTAATTGCAAATTATGTTGCGGGTTATTAGTTTCAAATAAGAATATTTAATATGAAACAGATAATCCTGAAATAAGTATAATAATTATGACTACAAGGAAAAAAATTAGAAAAATTTTGGGAGATCTTGATGAATAAAATAAAATCTTAAATAATTAAGATGGATATGGTATCATACATTTTAATAACTATATTCATAGTAATAAACATGTGTACAAAAAAAAAGGTAGGTTCTTAATAAGGTTCTATAGGTATAAATAAATCTTCAACGCTATTTCCAAAAGAATAAATGTCTGTTTCACACGGAAAGAAGCAAAATGCAGACGATGATGTCGCAAAATTAGAATTGAGAAGGCAGTATCTCTCTGAGTTCGTATTACAAAGTGGCTGTACCTGCCAAGTAAATATGAATCACATTTCATGAAAATCTTTTAAGTTTCAAACAAATGTTTAAAAATCTATAATTCTAATTTAAATCAAAATGACTACAAGGGTAAGCAAAATATTTCCAGATATATCCAGCAAATGTTGGCCTAAATTTTAAAATATGCATTCATAACAACTGTAAATATAATTAAAAGTTAATGCTTTCACAGATGGATCTAAAACTGAAAATAACATTGACTGCGAATTTTGGTGCTTGAAATTTGACTTTAGTACAACAATTAAAGGGAAATCTACATCTTCCGAACCCAACTTCTTGTTATTAAAAAGCATTATAATTTTCAGAACCTCTAAATACTGCGTTGGAGAGATTTGGGTTCAAAGGCATTCAAATTTATATGCATAACTAAATCCTTAAAATCCCTTTTAATAGCCAAAAAGTCATCTTAAACAATGACTACATAAAATTGCTGTCAATGAAAACAGATACAGGCTATTATGGTAATGAGAAAGCGAATAGTCTCTAAAGCAAATGTTGCTGATGACAAAGCAACATTTCTTCAATATTTAATTTCATCTTTCGAAAATAACTTAAATAAATGTATGTTTGATAATTGGTAATCAAACTGGAATAATCGAATTCAGGACAAAAAAATCTTTGGAATAATTTTTAAAAAAATGGCAATCGATTGCATATAAATCATATTACTAAATTCAGCTTTTGAAATATATTTTATTTAATAAAGACTTTCAAAGCTAAGTGGTGTTGTTTACAAACTTTATTCGTGTATTATTAATTACCCATCTTTTATAATAAAGAAGAAAAAGGAAAAAACCTGGCAAATACACAATGTTTGAACCTTCGCCACTCCAATCTGTAATTCTCTGGTCTTTTATGTTCCTCTCACGGAGATTATAAGAACGAATTTATATGGGCATTTTGAAATGAGCTCGTGGTCTCTCTTCGGAAATTACTTTTTGTACATATTGAATAATTCATTCTTGGGATATAACAATGCTATTTCAATAAAGTATTCATTTCAATATAGTGTTTCATTAACATATATATAATTTCATAAATGGATAAAGTACAACATTGTGTTTTTAAAAATAATTGTGTCAGTATATATATGGTGGCATTTTAATTAGTTTGATTAATTATAATATTCTCATTTATTGTCTCTTTTTCAATAATGTATATTTCGATATTTTACTGTTGTCGACAAAATTTGTCTTATTATTTAAATGTGTCGAGAAAAATTAACTTTCTTCCAGTTAATTCAAATTGCTATATTATGATCTGTAGTCATATGTCGCAATCAAAAATCAGCGATGTTCCATATTGCATGGAATATTTATTGGAACGATTTTGGAGCATTAATGTTTTCTGTAATATTTCTGAAACTAGAAGTCATTTGAGTTTTTATTCAAAACTGTAGTTTAATTACACACATGATATGTTTAATATCTGATTGAAATGTCGAAAAGGAAAAGGAAATATACATATAGCATAAAAAGTAATAAAAAATTCATGTATGCACACATATATAGATAGAAAAATTAAAGATCTCGTACATGAAATAAGTCGACGATTTGGATATAATTGAGATAAAGATATTTTTTTTGCAAAAGTCATACAGAAAACAAGAGGACTATAATTGATGATTGAGTAGCAATTTGATCGTTTTCCTGAATAAATAGAACAAATGATTCTCAATTGCATATTATTTTTTAATTGAAAGTTAATTTGCCATGTGCCAAACAAGAAGTCATTATTCAAAACTGTAATTTTATTACACACATGATATGTTTTTAATATATGATTGAAATGTCGATGATGAAAATGAAGTATACATATAGCATACACGTAATAAAAAATTCATGCATATACATGTATAGAGATAGAAAAATTAAGCATCTCATACAGGGAATAAGTCGTTAAAGTTGACATATTTGAAATGCAAATATTTTTGTAAAAGCCATAGTAGAAAGCAAGAGGACTAGAACTGATGATAGACTAGCAATTTTACCGTTTTCTGAATGAATAAAACATATGATTCTCAATTACAGATTATTTTTCATTGAAAATTAATTAATTTGCCCCGGTGACGTCAGTGTAAAAGTATACTTTTGAAATTATCATAGAATTACTATTTCCACTCTAAATACAAACCGCGACTTCCTCGCCAAACCAAAACCAAAGGCAAACTAATGTTTAAATAGAGATAATAAGCTTCATTTTTGTCCTTTAAAAATATTAATCTTTTGTATAAATGAGAGATGATTATTAGCTGTAAAAAGTACAATAAATACTTTATTTACCATCTAGAGTTAACCTTTTCTTAGTTCTATTTATACAATTGAATAAAACTTTCATACTTTATGGCGTCTATTATTCATGATATATATACACATGACAAAAATGTCAATATGAAAAGAACTCTTGTGCAAACCATTTTGCAATAGAAAAGTGAACCTCAGGGCACACCGTTAAAAATTCAAACAGAAACTGATCTTATCTTACGACGTCGTATATTATTCCTGTTTAAGTAAATAAGACTTTTGAGAATAGTGCAAAGTAAATTTAAAATGGCCTGTAACTTATATCTGCTTTAAAACATTTATATTAATTATAATCCTTTGCAATATCAACAATCAAATCATAATCCTAAAACTAAGGAAAAATATCTACATAAATAAATGGTTATTTATAATAAGTTTTTTAATACTAAACCGTTTCAGTAGGAAAACAATATTCAATTCGTTTATTGAAATGTTTTAAAATATAATGCAGTTTATTTTAATTTAGGAACAAATAAATACGGAATTGTATAATATATGCTTTAAGGAATGAAGAAAATGCCTTTAAAAGCACACGTTTGCTGTTTCGCTTAAAGCAATATGTTTGTTATTCCAAAGCATATCCAAAATTATCTAATGCATTTCTAAAGGGTAACTATTTTCAAAAGCATGAGCATGATTATCAATTAGGAAACGTTATTTTTATCGAGAAATATATGTCTGCTAAAAGGAATTACAGATTGAAAATGGTGATTGGATTATTGATTGAATGGAGTCCAGAACATAAGATATATGAACTATTTAAAAATATTTAGTTTATTATTTATAGTTATCAAATCAAAAATTTATGACAAGCATTAACATTTTTCTAATAACCTTTTTTATTAATTTATGCACATCTTTAAAAACAAGGTGAATTAGAACTGTAATCAAAATAAATTTTCCTTCTTCATGGCAATGGTAATACTAATGGTAATAACGGTAATGATAATGATAATACTCAATGGGAAAGTTCTTTGTTGGTAAATTGCTTATTTATATTTACTATATATTTTGTGTATGGATTTTCTGTGGTCAGCCATTACAGATAGAAAACTCATAAAAATATATTTGCTATTCTAAAACATATCCAAAATGTTCTCGTCGTTGTTCTTTTTTTTTTTTTTTTTTGCTGTAACTGTTCGTAATCTGCCATTGAAAATAAAAAAATAAAAAATAAAAACTTTAAAAGATTTGGCACCTTATTACATAAACATCCCATTAGGTTGAATGATTGATTTATGCGTTCATGATGCATAAAAATGCACAAAAATATTTACCCAACGGTTTTTGTCCTTACGTACCAGAAATTCAATTACGATAAAAAAGAGAATGCATTTTCTTGATAGCAAACCTAGCTAAGTGCCCACGTGCAAAATCATTTTAAAGTATTTTCCGCTTCATATAAGCTTGAAAATGCTCGCCTGGAATGCAATATTGAAGTCGTGTATCTTTAATAGGTGATGAATAATTGATCGCACCTCGTTCTCGAAAGAGCGTCTGAAACCTTCCAGGCATTTAGAAATCCCGAATACCAGTCATAATATCATTAAGACTGTTTTAGCTTCATCGCTTGCCCAAGTGTACTTTCTACTCCATTTCTAAGTCCCTCCTGAGGGGATGGCCGCCCTGGAATTTGCATAATCGTCTGACGTTAATTGTGGATGCAGTGCTTCCTCCAGGTACGCCATCCCCGAAATATGGTTTACGGACACTTCCTCAGAGAACGTGTAAGCTTTAACCGAGTTAGGATAAAAGGCAATGACCTGTATTCCAACAACGATGTTACGCATTTTGCTGGGTAATGCTATTAAAGAAGTAATCTTTTGGAATTCAGAATTTTTAATTCGAATCCGGAAAGAGCTTATGAATTGTCCTCGAGTTATTTTTTAATTATTGATGCAATAGATTTTATTATTAATTTGACTTAAAATAAAGAGTATTTATAATTATGCAGTTTATATATTAACTTACTTTAAGATAAATAAAAAAAAAAGCCATTCTGGATCAGCAATATGCATATTTTTGCCGTCAAAACAAAAAAAAAATTTATAATTAGAAACTACTTGAATAATAAGGTTTTGACTTTGGTTACTCTACAATCGAACCCATTGCTAAATCAGTTATTGAAGCAATGCGATATCATACATGATTTACCCACTTTTATACTAAATTGTTTTGTGTGTGTAGTTCACGGTCAAGTTACAGTGTGCTCACAATCTTCATGAGCTTGTGCATCCTGGAATTAGAACGGCATTTGTAGTTTTATGGTAAAAGAAAGAGCAATGTCCTAGGGGACATCAAGTAATTTAATATTCGATATATTCTATAATTAACCTTAAAAAAAGAAACTATTAATTTTAAAAAAATGTTTAACAAATAATATTTATTTATATTGATGAATAAATCTTTTTTGTTTTCTTTATTAATTTTAATGATTAATACACACATTTGAAAAAAAAATATCTGGCATAAAGATTAAATCTTTTTCTTTTAAAATCTGAAAAAAAACTGAAATACAATCCTATAAACATATTATGTTCGATTAATACTTAAATTGAAAACTTTTAGCCTTAACAATTTATACTAATAGTTACTTTAAAAGATTTGACATATTATTACTAAAAATTAGAATTAAAGATTGATTTATGCGTTCATGATGCATAAAAGTGCACAAAATATTTACCCAACCGTTTATGTCCTTACGTACCAGAAATTCAATTATGATAAAAACCAGAAAGCATTTTCTTGGTACCACACCATGCTAAGTGCCAACGTGCAAAATCATTTTAAAGTATTTTTCTGCTTCATATAAGATTGAAAATGCTCGCCTGGAATGTAATATTGAAGTCGTGTACATTTAATAGGTGATGAATAATTGATCGCATCTCGTTCTCGAACGAGCGTCAGAAACCTTCCAGGCATTTAGAAATCCCGAATACCAGTCATAATATCATTAAGACTGTTTTAGCTTCATCGCTTGCCGAAGTGTGCTTTCTGCTCCATTTCTAAGTCCCTCCTGAGGGGATGACCACCCTGGAATTTGCATAATCGTCTGACGTAATTGTGGATGCAGTGTTTCCTCAGGTACGCCATCCCCGAAATATGGTTTACAGGATACCTCCTCAGAGAACGTGCCAGCTTTAACAGAGTTAGGATAAAAGGCAGTGACTATATTCCAACAACGATGTTACGCATTTTGCTGGTAATGCTATTAAAGAAGTAATCCTTTGGAATTCAGTATTTCAATTCGTATCGTGAAAGAGCTTAGCGACTGTCACTGAGTTATGTAATTAAGCAGCATATTTCATCTCTTAATATAGTGCGAATGCTTGTTTCAAGTATTCTTTGTTTATTTTATGGAATTGAAAAACTCAGTTCCTCAACTCAAAATTGCTTTTAACAAAATAACTACATTAAAAAAATACAAAATAACACGATTTTTCTAAGATACTAAAATATTTTTATTGCGATTTATAAATAGAAATTCATACCTTTTTAAAATCAAATGATGTATTAAATTAGAAATATATCAGAAAATAACAAATTACAACATGTACTAAAGTAGCAGTAAATAAATAAATAAAGTGTGAATGGAAAGATGATTTGATTTGTACTGGTGTTGTTCATTGATAATATACCTTGAAAAGGCGAAGAAGTCTTAACAGTGAAAGAATCATACTCTCGTTTCAATAAATGAACTGTTGACCTGATTTCCTGGTACCTTATAATGAGATAAGAAAACTTGAAACAGTTACAACAACAGAAATCCTTCATTAAGCAATAAATAATCTTTGGGTTTTTTTCCCTGATAAAAAGATAAGAAAGAAAGGGACCATACATAATATAAAAAGCAAGTGAAATTCCCAATTGCATGATTTGAAAATGATCATGGTGAAAATATGTTCCATTTTTAAAAAATATAAAATAGATTTTTGGAGTTTGAAGGAAACTGAAAATGCACACATACGCGAGTATATGAATTTAATGAAAATAACTCATGAACATAAAAAAAAATGAAATATTCGTTATATATAAGCACACGTGAACCAAAACATTGGAAAAATAGTTTCAAGAAACGATAAAAGATAATTATTTAAAAAGTAAAGTGGGGTTAGAGTACTAACAACTGAGACAATAACTACATCATAAATATAAACAACACGAGACATCAACACAAAAATCAAAGGAGAACTGCAAAGAGTTAATTAGAATGTTCTGCAACAGAAGAGCTATATTGGTATTGGCTGCAGGCAAATTTTATTACAAAACCAACAAAACAATCGCAATACAATTCTGAAGTGCATCACATTCAGACCACTGAATAAAAGTAAGGAATTGTGCAAATCTATCTATCTCTCTCTGTATATATATATATATATATTGTTCGCCATATATACTCACTGCGAAAAGTTAAGCAAGCAGAGGAAAATGTTCATTTCCGGAAGCGAATCGGAATTGGAGATGTTGCATTTCCCAGCGGAGTTATACGGAAGTATGCAGGTATGTTTTGTAACATAAAATCACAGTTTTTGTCAAGGAACATGCAAAAAGGGAAGTAGTATAAGAAACTTGCATTGTGAACAGTTACAGGGATTTTTCATGTAAATGGCGATAAAAAGTGTTTAGAACTTTCGCACGATTTGTTTTCGAGACAGACTTGTTTCTATGGTTTCCTGAAGACAAATGGAAGAATTTCTGAGTGTTTGCGCTCAGACCAATCACAGATGCTGATCTTTTCTTCGGCGTTCAACATTCGGTAATTTTACGATGATGAAAAACTTTTCAACCAACTAAACTATTGTTGCAAGACTTATCGTAGGTAGTCCAAGGATTACGATCAACACAAAAAATCAATATATTTTTGTTATAGGCATGCAAAATTAAAAATACGCGTCCACTCATTTGGCATCTATGGTTTCAGCGTCTATTGGTATGATGATATTTACCACAATTGTGGGTTGAAGGTACACAAAAATTAACTGTGCGTCTGCATACCCCAGTATATGTTCTTCTATCCGTTCAAAAGAGCACGGTTGAGGTGATTAACATATATAGCAACATATTCATTGAACTGACCAATCTTTTTTCACGGATGTGTCGTGACTTTCCTTGTAAACAGATGACAAGCATGTAAAGGTCTGGAGAGAAGAAGGAGCATGAAATCGATCCCAGAACATCACCGAATAGCACGCATTTAGAGGAACATAGTGTGGACACTAATTTTGTTGGGATATCGCACAGACCTGAGGTTTTGTTGAGGCTTCATAGTATGGCTTTGAAGTGCAAGACCTCACTGTGAGATTGTATGCTGCGACAGTTAGCCCTGTTTTCAGGGCTGTGATCGTCAACGATTATCTGAATAACTAGGGGATTGACCCTATGAAGCGGTCGGCATACTTGCCCGATCAAACTTTATATTTTCATAAATATAAAATGACATATTTTCTGACACTGATATTAAAGTAAAATATAACCAGCATAATTTAATAAAGAAATCATAACTTGCATCATTTATTGGAGGATCTCTTATTAAGCATATTCATATAAAAGCAGAAAATATTTATTTCACTAGCCCATTAACAAAAGTTTGAGGACAACTATTTTATTAATTAATTATGTTAAAATAAGAATTTAATAAATTAGTATCTAGCTGTAATTTTTAAAGTAATTTAGATACGATGTATTGTCACAATTATGAAATATAATTTTCTAAATCAATTTTAAAAAATAAATTTAAAAATCAGACATTTTAACTCAGTGTGAAAAAATACTTAAACCATTTGTGCACTGAGATGGCTCTATGATGATTCATCATATGATTTCATCTTTACATAAAAATATGCTGTCAGTCCGAACAGCTCTGAAAGCAAAATGTATTGAAATGGCGTCAAATAGATGTTGACATTTAGACATGGCTCAGCTGTGTTTTGTCATTCTGCTCTTCCCGGCCTTTAAAGGAAATACATGACATCCTGCTCCTGAACTGTCTGAACGATTTTGAGATACCACACTTCGCCAACTTTCTTCCTAGAAAAAAGAACAGAAAGAAAAAAAAAAAATCTGGTCGGAGAGGAAATCATTCAATTTCAATTGAACAAGAAGCATGAGATGAATAAATTTAAAGAAAGAAAAAAAAAAGAATGTATGTTTCCATCAGAACCCTTCCTTGGGTTTAAAATAAAAATTGTAAGTGAAAAAAAAAATGTATTTTATCCTTCTGGCGTTTCATGAATTTGGGATAAAAAAAAAAGTAAAATAAATTCACTTCGAAGGAGAAGAAAAAAAAAAAATTGAAATTTGCTTTTGATTCTTTCTGTAATTTTGGAGAAATAGTTTTTCTGTTAAAGTTTTTGTGCATTCTAAATGAACTTTTGAAAAGTTTTTGTGAAGTATTTCTTACAGAAAACGTTAACGTTAGAGGAAAAATATTCCGAATGCCATTTAGCAAATTGTATAGATATTTTTTTTTTTGGCTTTAATTGATGTAAATAATTGAATGTAATATTTTAATTAGCTTTTCATGTAGATTATTTTTTGAAATAGTTTTCTTATTTAAAATAATTGGAAGTAATCAAGTGATATTTAATGATTTTAGCTATAAAAATAGCTTTATTTATAAGGCTTAAATACATTTATTTTTTTTTTTATCTGATTATCATTAAAGAAAATTAATTGCACTTATTGTATTTTTAAAATTGAAATATAGTTTATTAACCATGAATAACTAAATTATGTTGTCGACGTTTTTAATACCTTGCTAGATTAGATATAAAGAAAATATTACTTTGATTATTTCTTAATTTTTGTGTTCCTGAATACATTATGTTTTTATAAATATGAAATGACACATTTTCTTACACTAATATTAAAGAAAATTATAACTTGCATCATGTAATTGAGAATCTCTTATTAAGGAAATTCATATAAAACTATTATTACTCCATTAGACCATTAACCCAAATTTGAGGACAACTATTTTATTAATTAACTATGTTAAGAATAAGAATTTAAAAAAAAAGTATCTAACTGTAATTTGCTACAAAGTAATTTAGAAACGAAATATTGTCTAAAGTATAAAAAAAAATATTTCTAAATCAATTTAATAAATAAAATTAAAAATCAGATATTTAACTCAGTGTGAAAAAGACTTAAACCATTTGTGCACTGAGATGGCTTGATGATGATTCTTCAGATGATTTCATCTTTGCCTAAAAATATTCTGTCAGTACGAAAAGGTCGAACAGTTATGAAAGCGTCTAATAGAGAATTTAGATATGGCTCAGCTGTTTTTTTTTTTTTTTTTTCATTCACTCTTCCCCGGTTTTTGAAGGAAAATGACATCCTGTTCTGAACTGCCTGGACGATTTTGAGCTGCCACACTTCACCACCTTCCTTTCAAAAAAAAGAAAACAGAAAGAAAAAAAATGGTATTGGCAATTTCAATTGAACAAGAAGCTAAAGAAAGAAAAAAGAAAAGGTTTTTTTTTTTTCCATTCTACAAAAAAGGTAAAATAAATTCTTTTTCTCAGAAATAGTTTTTCTGTTAAAGTTTTTGTGCATTTGAAATGAACTTTTAAAAGTTTTTGAGAAGTATTTCTTACAGAAAACGTTTAATGAATAATATTCCGAATGACATTTAGCAAATGAATAGATATTTTTTGTTGCTTTAATTGATGTATATAATTAAATGTAGTATTTTAATTAGCTTTTTTGTAAACTTTTTTTGAAATGTATGTATCTTATTTTAAATAATTGGAAGTAATCAAGTGATTTTTAATGATTTTAGCTTTAAAAATGGCTTTAAATTATAAGCCTTAAAAATTTTTAATTATTTTTTGTCAGATTATGGCTGAAGAAAATTAGCTACACTTTTATAATTTTAATGCAGACACAAAAAGGATGTACAACTTCTTTCCTAAATATTGTTTGAAACGGTTTGACGGAATGAATATATTGTTTGTAACCTTTATTGTTTGGAAAATATGTGTAAATGTTGCTACGTAAAACATAATTGTAAAATATTTTTAACGTTGCTACGTAAAAGGAATTGTCAGATATTTTTGTCTCGATATAATATCGATATATTTTGCTTTTAAATCACAATTTGTTGCATCTCTAAAATTATAGAGCCAATGTCTAAAAGAAATTTCTTTATTACTTTATTTAAAAATACTTTATTAATATTTTGAACAAAATTCATTTTTTTTTATTATTCCCTTTAATCTTTAAATGCTTATCATTATGTTAAAAAAAATAATAAAATAATTTAAAATAAAAATAAAATAAATGAATTGATTTTAAGTATAAAAAATATAATGCAATCTTGTTTTGATATATTTTTTTTCTGCACATCTATTGTGTATGTTGTTCAAAATTTCTCTATTTCGAAGAGCGTCTTGTACTAAAAATGCTTTACAACCACTACACTACTAGGCAATTAACCTTTGAGGACTACTCTTTCATTAATTATCTATGTAAGAATAAGAATTTAATAAATTACTATCAATCTGTAATATTATACAAAGTACGAAGTAGAAACGAAGTATTGCCTAAAATATGAAATACAATTTTTTTAATAAATTTAATAAATAAATTTGAAAATCAGATATTTTAACTGAGCATAAAAAAGACTTAAACCATTCGTGCACTGAGCTGGCTCGATGATGATTCTTCAAATGATTTCATCTTTACATTAAAATATTATGTCAGTCCGAACAGGTCTGAAAGCAAAATGCATTGAAATGGCGTCTGATATATGTTGAAATTCGACATGGCTCAGCTGTTTTTTGCCATTCTACTCTTCCCCGGCCTTTAGAGGAAAAACTTGACATCCTGCTCCTGAACTGTCTGAACGATTTTGAGCTGCCACACTTCACCACCTCCCTTTCTAGAAAAAAAAAAAAGAACCGAAAAAAAAAAAAACTGGTCGGAGAGGAAATCATTCAATTTCAATTGAACAAGAATCATGAGATGAAGAAATTTAAAGAAAGAAACAGAAAAGGATGTATGTTTCCATCAGAACCCTTCGTTAGGTTTAAAATAAAAATTGTAAGTGAAAAAAAAAAAATGTATTTTATCCTTCTCGCGTTTCATGAAATTGGGATAAAAAAAAAAAAAGTAAAATAAATTCACTTCGAAGGAGAAGAAAAAATTGAAATTTTCTTTTGATTCTCTCTGTAATTTTGGAGAAAAGGTTTTTTCTGTTAAAGTTTTTGTGCATTCGAAATGAACTTTTATAAAGATTTTGAGAAGTATTTCTTACAGATAATGTTTAATGAAAAATATTCCAAATGCCATTTAGCAAATGAATAGATATTTTTTTTTACTTTAATTGATGTAAATAATTAAATTTAATATTTTAATTAACTCTTTTGTATATATATATTTTTTTGAAATGCTGATTTCTTATTTAAAATTATAGGAAATAATCAAGTGATATTTAATGATTTTAGCTGTAAAAAAAGGCTTTTATTTATAAGGCTTAAAAGGCTTTCATTTATTTTTATCAGATTATCATCAAAGAAAATAACCGCACTTATTGTAATTTTAAAAGTAATAAGTTTAAAAGTTTAATTACTATGACTAACTATGAATAACTAAAGTATGTTGTCGATGTTTTTTAATAACTGACTAAGAAATCTTTACTTTGATTATTTCTGTATTCATTGAGTTGCGCAGATTAATTTTGTCTCAAACTTTATATTTCCAAAAATAACTAATGTCATTTTCTGACATTAACATTAAAATTAATTATTAACAAGCATCATTTAATTAATAAATTATAACTTGCATCAGTTAATGAAAAAGTTACAACTTGCGTCATTTAATTAAGAAGTTATAACTTGCATCATTTAATTAAGAAAATTTATCAAAGGAAATAAAAATTCACTTGACAACTATCACAAATAGCCTAAAATATAAAATAAGTGATCTATTAGTGGTGTCACAAATAAGTTTTCATGTTCTGCATTGTAGGTATCAGCTATATAAAGTTCTGCTTAAAATGTATTATGTCAATTCTTATTTGATTTTACTATAAAAATGTTCATGTATATAATTGTTTTTGTGGAACACTTAACTCGATAAATATGACAGACTGATAGAATAAATCTTATTATCTTCAATTCAAAAATTTTCTAGGTAGTAAATTATATTAAAATGATTTGGTTTAATACAATGCAATAGAACTTAAGGAAAAACATGGAGTCTGTTTAAAATTTTTAATTAATTTTGGAACATAATAAACTTTTAGTATGTAAAACAGCTCTTTGAAGATATTTAAATATAAAGACTAGTAATAAATATTAATGACATGATTACATGATTTTTTCATGCAATCATATTCCCATTGAAATTGTTAGTTTATATTCCTCATAAATTAAATAAATAAATCATGCAAACAAATCTTTCCAAATTAGATTATATGAGTTTCTTTTTAAATAACAATATACATTTTGTTTTAATCAGTGAGTTCAAGACAAAAGAATGTGTGCCGCTTTTTCGTACTCATGTGAAGAAATTATTTTTACTAAATTGCACCAGAGCGCTTGTTCATGGTTGGTGTTCGTGGTGGATAGTGCAATTAATTGCTTCAGAATAGACTTGATTAACTTCACAAGAGTTTTCGGGGCAAAATAGAGATGCGTAAAATTGGGAAAATGCGTGCTGAATAAAAAATTTCTTTTAGTAACTAAATAACAATTTATTTTACATAAGTCTCAAAAAGCGTAGATTCTTCCTACATAAGATTGTTATTTATTTTGACAAAAAAAATTTGTTAATAATAAGTTTTTATACTCTGACGGAGACATTAAAAATGGTAAAATAATCCACATACATTTTAGAAAATTCATTCAGATTCAATTCATGAATCAAAATTTAAAAAGACTACCTTAAAAATAATTAGAATTAATAATAATTTAATTAGAATTAATTTAACTTTAAAAATAACAGAATTAATTTAAATTTAGCATATTTAAAAAATGAATGAATAATATTTAAAAAATTGTTCAATTAAAAATAAATCCCATAATTTAAAACCTTTAATTTGATTTAATTTCAAATTTGAAACTGCATTAGTTTTTAGAATACAACATAACCCTTTCCTAGCAAATTATTTATAACTAACTTACAAATTTTCAAAAGCCTTATTAAGAGGCTGTATTTTTGTACTTCAGTTTTTTTTTTTTTGTTTTTATCGTTAAAGAGCTTCCATTTATCTTTTAATGCAGGTGCTTGAAGAATCAATTTTTTGCTTAATATAATCAATATACCAATAAAAAATTGTTGTAGCATTGAAAATGAATACAGATTAAAAGCAAAAACTGCTATATATTAATAAGCTTTTTAACATTATATTCGTAATTTCATATCTTTTGCATTGCAAACTGAAATTCTGAAAACATTATAACTTTCACAAATATTATCTATATACATAGATAATATTTTGCATATATATATGCATATGTCAAACGTCAAAAAACGGTATGTAAATTTCATCCCCAGTTATGGTTTTAGAAATGAGGTTAATTTATGATGTCTTTGCAGATTCTGATACGCTCCATTTTTTGATGTTCTGTTAAATTATGGGGGACCCAACGACAAACTAATTTTTTCATATGCAGTTCTTCATGAATAATTCTATGTATAGCTACGGATCCAATGTTATGATCGACTAACATTTTTCGTGTGGCCGACACATTTTCTGGAACTACAGCTGATGAAGGTCTTCGTGTGAGTTCTTGATCCAGCAGCGACCTCTACGAAATTCTGTAAACCATCTAAATACAGTAGCACGAGATGGAGATTCGTCTCCATATGCTAGTTGTAGACGTCGAAGGCATTCTTCTTGATTTAATTCCATTTTAAAATCATAGAAAATGACAGCGCGATAATACTGTCGCGCCAATTCCATTTTTCTATCTTCCAAAATCTATTCTACGACAGCTAAATTGCAATTGTTGCCACAAATTATCGTCTGCGGCCATAAAAGAGTTCAACTCTTTTTACAAATTTAATGAATATTTCTTTTTCCTGCGTATGTCGTCTGCCACTGTCTGAAATATTTCAGAGTTACCCTCGTGTATATACGCTATATTATGCCGTGTTATTATAAAAATTAACGCTATATATATATATATATATATATATATCCCTAGCTATCATACCGTTCACAGAAGTGGAATAAAAGTTTGGTTTAATATATGTTGAGATATGCGGTCAAGAATCATATGAAAAAAACATAAGCAGACTACATCGACATAATTTCGAAAATTTCAAATAACAATACCTCAGTTTTTTTGTTGGAATGTGATCTGTATTGTGAAAAAGCCTAAATAGCTTTGTAATAGGTACAGACCTATTGAAAGAAAATCGGCGACGCAAGAAGATAATAAGAATAGTGAAAACAACCAATAAGGACACGGAAGCAACAAAAAGCAGAGCATTTATGTTTCACTATTTTTTTTTTTTAAATTACCTCTTTCACTCACGATGACGCGTTGCATGCGGCAGAAGGTGGAGAGCAAAAAACTCATACTATGGCAAGAGGAATTTCTTGGAACAACATCTGACGGGATCTTTCAATCCAAATGAAGTTTTCCTATTAAATGCATGTACATTCCAACGCTATGGAGATCATATTCCAATAAAAGATGTATGTGCTACCATTTGAAACTTTCAAATTTTTGTCACTCACTGTAACTGTAATTGTTAGAATTTAACTGTTGCATTTCACATGATTCTTAAGCGCTTACCTAAATATACCTTTAAACTAAAATTTTATTCAGTTTCTGAAAAACAGTATGTTACCTAGTGGCTCCAATATCAGGGTAGTTATTGTTTTTGTAATCAACCTGTATATATGATCTATAGTGATACACATCCATCCATATATATATATGTGTGTGTGTGTGTATGTGGGGGTGTGTAACATTACAAATTTTTATGATAATTTCCTTTTGATTTATTGATGGTAAAAGAAAAAGTAATAAATTTAAGCTATCCATGTAAAAAATAATATTATTATAAATATATATGAAAAAATTTGTAAATAACTATATACGATATTTTTGAAATAATTTTTTTAAATTAAAGTTTGTTTAAAGCTTGGAATGTGTATTTTTCATTGAAAGATTATCAAAATATTAATTCAACCGATATAAACCAATGAAAAAATATGATTCAATCATATTTGTTTCCAAGTTATACACGTTTTTTTAAAGCAACCAGGAATGTCACTTTAATAAATATGAGTGTATAAAAAGTGTTTACCTAAGCAATATTTGTTTTTATTTTACGAGATTCTGCATCAGCAGATTGTGTGGTTGGATAATTTTTATCAAGACGAAGAAATTACTCTTTCATAAAGAGCAACGATGCGTAAGAATTATTATTTTGATATCTAAATAGACTTCTAAAAGGAAAAAAAAACCATCTTTTTTTTTTTTTCAAAAAATTTGAGGTAAAATTCTAAAATTATTAGCAAATAAAACTAAAGCAATAAAAAGAACACTGTAATATACAAAAAAGAGTATAACGATATTAAATATAATAACATCTCAACGACATATATGCTACTTTGTTAATAAAATTTTATTAAATAATTCTTGCTACAGTTTTAAATCCAGTTGCCAGTGAAAATAAAATAAGAAGAATGTGTGTTAAAATTAAGATTAGTAAAAGTAAGAATTACAAACTTAATACTGTTGCAAGCATTTCTTTTTTTTGTTTCCATATGTATATTTATTTATTTACTTATTTTTGCAAATAAGGAATAAAAATAATTAAAAACCTATTTTAAAATTAATTCATTAAAAACAATAAATAAATAAATAATTTAACATATTTTGTTTTGTTTGTTTTAAACAGTAGTAGGAGACAAGATACATTTAATTCTTAAAAGTTATACAAAGTAGAATGATAGAAAAAAATAAACTTTCTAAAATTATTTTTCATTCTATCGGGAATAATAATAAAAAATACTTAATTTAAAGATGTCAAATTATGAATTTTATCTAGAAATGGAAATACTGAAGTATGCTGCATTCCAAAATAATATTTAATATACTTTTGATCGGCAATATTGCTGCACATCTAAAATGCAGAATAACTTTTTCACTTCATGAATTCTCTTCATTTTTCGTGATAAAATTTTCTTTTAATACATGTTTTTGTTCTTTCACCAAACTAATTTTAATTTGTCAACGGGGTGTTTATCTAATATAATAATATAACAATATGAAATAATTTTTACGGCGTAATCAGTTATTAACATAGAGAATACAGGAAACTTTATAAATATATTTATTTATTTTTATTTTAATTATGTTTATTATAAAACTTATTTATCGTAACAAATTAATAAATTTAAATTTAATTTACATTTTTAATTAAAATATAATCCTCAGTTCTTAAAAAACATAATTCATGTTAAACAATTAAGATTCATATGCAAATAAAATGCAAATGTGACGCAGCAACATAATACACAACAAAGACTGATGATTTTCACTTTATGATTTACGTAGATGTAGTCATTTTGAAAAGAAGTATATAATTTTAAAGTTTATTTATTTTATTTATAGTGAAATTATCGAATTTATTGTTTTGAATTTATTTTAAAATAAATTTAACATTATTTTCTCTTTTACTTATTTGAGATAAACAAATGTAAAATTTACTTTTACTGTGGGTGCGCAGATCTGCAACTTGGCATTATTGTTAGATGAATGAACTCTGTTTCAGCATGTTGTGTTGTTGTTGTAAGTTTTTTTTTTTTTCGTTGTTCGTTTTTGCTGTAACTGTTCATAATCTGCCATTGGAAAAAAAAAAAAAAAAAAAAAAAAACTTTTAATGTATAAGTTACCATACCCTTTTATTAAAAAGTCTGACTAATGACGACATATTTAAAACTCATAAGTAATTTCAAATAAATATATATCCAAATCTAATGCATTGTATGTTTATCATGCTAGTCTCTGTGACCAATAAACGGCCTGTTACGAATACTAACACACATGTGACTTACATAATAAGACACAAGAGAAGACGATTTCCGCTAATTAATGTTCAGTGTGTATAGACCTGGTGTTGACATTGATCCCACAGCCGGTGGGGACAGCCCTGGTATCTTTGAATACTCGACCGCGCGGAGGAATGGGCAAGGAGACATACCAGAAAAAGGCGGGCTTCCTGCAGATTGCGTTCTACTTCCACACACGAAATTTTCTTGCTCTACACACTTTTTTTTTTTTCTGTGGGAAGAACATGGGATTCCGTGTTTTGTCTTTTGCTGGATTGGAGAAAGTTTTTATGTTTCTTTTATATAAATGTCTATAATAATGTAAGGACTTATTTTTGAAAGTACGTATGTTTTCCTTTTTTGAAAATGGACTAGTAGTGGTAAAAGTAGTTGAATTTTTAGCTTATACCATTTAAACAAAAATTGTAATAGTAGGTATTATTTTCTGGTTTATATTGTTTCTTAAAATTTATTCAATATCTTTAATGTATGTTAATTTAATATGTTAGTGTTCTACTTGTATTTGTATTTGTATTGACGTATAATATGCAGGTTAATTCCCAAAGTATTTGACAAATTATATACTAATGAATTTTTATTATTTCAGCCACATAATTAAACTAATAAAATATTTCAAATTTAAGACAATTCAATATTAATAGAAGATACATATTATGGAATAATTATTGATTCACGTAAAAATTGCAATAAGATCTTTGCAGAAATATAGCAATATGTTTTATGTATGTGAGAACTACAGTAATTTTTTTGACGAAACCTTTGTAAAGATGAATTTTGTATAACGAAATAAAGTGATGATTTTTCAATTAATGTATAATTGTTTATTATCTTTTTCTTTACTAAACATAGCAAAAATTATGTTACAATATATTGAGGATATCTTAAAAAGGAATTTTAGATTAAAAAGGACAAAATACTAAAATTATTTAAAAATGAATGTACAAATTATAATATTCCTTTAGAAAGAATTAACTTTTATGCAGAAAAAAAAAATATCTTTATCAAATTCTGTTAATTTCTGCAATAGCAAATTATGTAAAATTAAATCTATTTTGATGCAAAATTTTAAAGTCCTAGTTTGTTTATTTTTATTTCATAATACGGTAAAATCCTTACAAATATTTTAGTTTTCATGAAAGATTTTTTTTTCATAAATTATAACTTTCATGCATAACTAATTTCACTTAATTTACATGTTGATTATTTGATTTTGCAAATTGTTACAATATTAAAGGAATGAACAATTATTACACATAATGCATGCACGTTTATATTGATGATTAAATTTAAAAAAATATATATAATCAATGGTCATATGTATATTTTTTTCATATATCTCATTTAATATTTATCATATTGATTTCTAAAATATTTCGCTTTATTTATGCGCTCTTTCGAAGTTTTATGGATCAGAAGTTTTTTCATAATAATAATTTAATTAATACCCATCTGAAAGTACAACGATGAAATCGATTATGTGCAATCGAAAAATAATTAGTTCTGACAGAAAACTGACAAAAAAATATTAAAAATAATCAATCTATGAAATGCTCAATTTGCTTCTTCGTAATATAAATTATTGTACAGGTGAAATAATTAATTTATCGAATTATAGGAAAAGCAAACTTAATTAATTTTGCATTTCCAATAAATGAACATAATTAAGTTGGTGCAAAAATTCTTTATTTTTGTTCCCAAAATGAGTATATTCATTATCAGTATTTTTCATAACACGAAAATGCACTCATTACAATCAACTGTTTTTTTTTTTTTCTTACTTGATTTAATTAAAGCCAAAACAGTTGATTTCCAAATACGATATTAAAATTTTCATATTAGAGTTATATATTCATATCTAAGAGTACAAAAGTAAGAATTTCTATTAATTATCAACATAAAAAAGGAAATCAAAGGCTTTTATAAAATAAAGTGCCTAATTGTCGCTTATTATTTCTATGACTTAATTTACTTTCTAAATGTATTACTAGAATTTATTATATTTGTTTTGTCACTATTTTAGCAAATTTTATATAGCATTCATATTTTAGAATATCAAGTAAGATTGCTTGTTTGCACGAAAATGTAGTTAATTTTATTAAATATTCAATTTTTGTTTTTATAGGTGAAATATTTTATGTTATTCTTTTTATAATTATAATTAAATGTAAAAATATTACGTTACCTAATTGTAAGGTTTCGGGTTCGAGTCCCGGCAGTGTCATGAGTGTTTGTAGTGATTATGAGTCAATTTTAAACCGTTGTTCACGGTGTAATATTACTGAAGATCAATGGTTAATATGACTGTAGAGCGACCCTACACAGTAAAAAGAAAACATCTCCCTTCTTGAAAGTGGACTGATGGCCAAGTGTCTAGCGCTCTGGCCTTTGGTATCATAGGCTTCAAGAACGAATCCTGGCGGTGGCATGGTTGTTTGTTGCTGTGTCGGAATCCGCTTTGAAACTGTAGGTCCCGGTCTGTAACCCTCGTGTGCACAAGATGACCGTAGAGCGGCAAACCAAACCCTTCTCGAAATTAGACAGTAGGCAGATGGCCTTGGCCCTCCATAGGGCTGTTGCGTCAATGACGAAGAAGAAGATGACATTGTAATGAAGATTTAAAATTAAACATAATATGTATTAAAAATCCTTTTGACACCGAAACACATTGATTAAGTGATATAATATTAACAAGTGATTAAGTGATATTTGATTTTTTAAAAAAATTATTTTATCTATTCTAATTTCAGGTTTAAAAATAAATATTTAAGATATAATTTAGAGTAGAGATGACAAAAAAATTGACTTTTTTATGACATGAATATTCTAAAAAAATAATTTCAGTCGTTTAAAAAAAAGTATATTTCGAAAATATATATACACAATAGTAAATTTTCAATTCCTTCTATTAGCTCCCACTCTCCCTATATATATCTTGTTCAAATTTCATTCTTTCTAAAAAAATCCAATAGTTCAAAACATTTTTTAACTTTAGAGTATAGATGACAAAAATTAATGTATGACTTTGTAAAAATCTACATGACATGAATGAAAATTATTTATAAAACGAAAAAAAAAATAACGTTTATTTTCCATTAGAAAGTCGCTGAAAAACATTTCCATTTGTTAAACAAAATAATTTATGGATTTTTCTATTTTAATCGAAAATCCATATACAAACATGTTAATAGCTGATTAAATGTTCTCACAATGCGAAAATTTGTTTCTATTAGCTCAAACACTGAACAAAGAAGAATCATTAATAAATACTATATCAGAGATTTGTTCAAACCTTTTTTTTTTTTTTTTTCATTCGCTTTCCAAAACACAATCGTTTTATTCATCCACTCATTTTTTCAAATGACATTTTAAAATTACTTACTCGGTTTAACAATACATTTTACGATCCAGAAATTAAAATTTAAATACATTACAAACATACAAATAAGACATGATAAAAATTATTTTATTTATATTTCGTATATTAGAATAAAGTGCATTATCATTATTTACTTTCGTACAATTTAGAGAATAGACAGGAATTTATATTAAAAAAATTAAAAGTAATAAAATCTGAAAATACATTATCCAAATATTTAATAATAAATTATTATTTATAAAATTATTTTAATTTAAAAAATACATTATCATTCTATATTTTAATCAAATATAACATTTTTATTAAATTTTCTATATAAATTATAATTATAAGAGAATATGGAAAAATATATAATGTATATAAAAGCTTCTGTTAGAACAAATATAATCATTATATTATTAACCATAACATATTATTATAATATAAACAATATTAATCAAATTAATAAGATCATTACTTTTATATATAAAGAAAAATTTTATTTCCTTTGGAAATAAATGTGATGGGATATTTTTTAAGAACTGCGATATAAAAATTAAATAAATGCATTTCTTAGTTGTTTGAAATTATAAATAATTTCTTATGCATATAAGAAATTAACTAAATGATTTAAGTCGAAAGAAATTAATCTTGATTTATAAAATGATTTTTAAAGACAATAACATACTGTCAGCCATTGAACCCTTTTACTTTGTTGTAAACAAAGTTTATATACTAATTATGTAATTTTGTTAGAATTTTCGATTTCAGGGAACACAACTATACCTATACTAAGATATTATTCAAAAATTTGAGAAATATACAGGAAATATATTATTATAGAAAAATAAAAATTTATTCAATATGAATCAGTATGGACCCAATAAGAGTAAAGTATTAAATTCCTTTTGAAATTAATTTTACTTTATCGGCTAGATAAAAACATTTATATATATTATTTGTTAACAATTTTTATTTGTACAAATAAATTAACTTTCTTACAGATTTATCTTGTCCATCTATGAGACTATAGATACATGTTAATCGGCAACTAGAAGGTTTTATTATAATTTTTATGTAATTTCTAAATAGAGAAGAGTATAAAAAATTATTTCTGAACTCTAAAAGAGAAAAGATCTAATTGTGAATTAAATTATGTTGCTTAGAAATAGCTTTAAAAACTTTTAAAATGTTTTCGTGATAGAAATGAGGAAATTTACATTCAGTATTTGAATATATATTGAAATATTGCTGCGTCTTGCATTTTTTAAATTTGTTTAAATTTGTATCAAAAATTTCAGTTTATAAAAACTTAAGCATTACTTAACCGTTGAAGAAAAAGTGTGAAGCGTGAGAGCGACAGAGAAAAATAAAGTGTGTAATGTAAAGCCTGAGTGAGATGTAAAGTGCCGCCCTGTCTTAAACCAATTCACTGACATTCTGGAAAATCCCACTTCCTCGAGAATTCTGATATTAACATCAATGGCCTGACGTCGCTGCTTCGATACGTTATGTTGGTCTTGAATAGAAAGTAGTTATCCAGCTGATAAATTATTTTTGCTTTTCGTTTTTTTTTTCTCCTGGATTTCTGAATACTTTGCAATTGGTAGTTTTTCTAGCTGTCAATATTTGTACATCATACATTCTTAGCATTATGGAGTTCATAGAATTGAGGCACCAGTAGGAAGGCCGAAAAACAAATATAAGAAAGTCTATAACACGTTAAAGACATGTATGCGGAAAAGGAATTTCAACGAGACACCGCTTTCAACTAGAGAAGTAATTGGTTGAGTAGAGTAATTGAAAAAACTTCGGGACATTTGCACTGGAATAAATAGGGAAACAATGAACTAAGAAATAAATCGTGTTGATATCAATATTAAAGTGAGTATTATTATCTTGTAAATCTCTGTAATCTCTATCTTGTAATATCAGCTGTTTTCGTAGTCTGCATTTAGCAATCTGTTTATTTCAATACTAGCTCAAAAGTGAATATACACACTATACTCGTATTACATTATTACTTTACTCCTATACTAATATAATGAATTAATATACCTCTATAATAATATAATGAAAAAAAAAAAAAAACTTTATAAACTATATTTTTGCTCCAATTTTTTGACTACGTATATTTTGTTTTAAACCAATCTGAAAGGTTTCATATTATTCAATTCCTACTATTAGTTCACACTCTCCCTATATATATCCTGTTCAAATTTTGAATCGTTCATAAAATGCTTTTTTTTTATTCTTCCACGCAAGTTCAAATACATTTTTTGAACTTGTAGTGGATGACACTTGATGTTAATACAGTTTTTTCAAATATTAATTCATTCATTAAATTTAATTAATTAATTTTATTTTTATATGGGGAGAAAAAAATTTATCTTTATGTTTTCATCAAAATCATGTTTTTTTACACTTGTTCCATCTTAAGACTTCAAGATTCCCATGTTTCATAAAAATATATTTCATTATAAATTATTTAAGAAAAATAATATTTCAGATTTTTTTCATCGAGCTTGCAGAAAACATATGTGTTATATATTAGGGTAATTATGTATAATATATCAATTGTTATCGTTGAAATATTAAAAATTGATATATGTATTGCAGATATTTTAAAATAAAATGTCATAAATATGTAGAAGGAATAAACTGTCTGTTGAGGTATACGAAACTGCATAAAAACTGTATGTAGACTACAACATGTGTACTAATACATCAATATTTTGTATAAAATTCAATAGGAATGAAGCATATACGATGAATAATGTATAGTCATGCAAAGAATACTTTTGAATCATAAGCACAAAATGGAATCAGTAGCAAACTAAACAATTTTTCATCTCGTATCTTTCCGGTTCTTTGAGAAATAAATTCAGCTACTGGCGCTATTACTTTGTTATATATGTGTTGAAGAAATATTATTCCGTGCATAGCAAGAATTGATTTAATGTATCCTTAAAATTTTATCATTGAAGAAGTATAAGCAGTGTATTATTTGAATAAGCGAATATCCGCATCAAATAAATTACTGAAAAAGCAATATGCATTCTAGAATATGCAATAAATCTTAGAGAATAATATTATTTTGTTTCATCTAAATCTTTTGAGACCACCGTTACTTAAAATGCATTTAATATTAAATTATATTTATTTAAAAGTTGTAAATTTTTCTTGTTTAATTGCAGCTGTTTTACGGAAATTTAGAATACCATCAACATAATTTTTAAATCATAAGCATAAACATTTTTAAACTATAATATATATAATATATAATAAATATAATAATATATAATATTTTATAAATATAAAAGGTTGTTTGAAATAAAATACATTATCTAAAAAGAAGAAATATTATCTCTGCATATATTGAAGAATGTAAAAATTGCATGGAGAGATGTATCTTCTATAAGAACATATTTATTTGAAAATGATATACATTTTAAAACGCAAAATATTTTATTCTCTACAAAAAAAAAAAACTTTTACTTTCAAAATTCTGGTTTATGCAAAATTAATAGCTAATATTTTTTTCGGAAAGGAAATTTAATCCACGCAAATAAGGTTTAGGTTTATATTTTAGAAATTTTGTTTCGCTTATGCTTAGAAAATTCAGCTAAAATCAAAATCATGTGTATAAATAATACAACGATTACTGACACTAAACTAACTATTTAAAAAAATAAAGAGAATGGAGACCGTGGCTCAAAATCAAAAGGCAGAAAATTAAACTTTTTAAAATGTTTATCCTTTTAAAAAGTAGAATTAGGCGATAGCACAAAAAGATTACTGAAATATACAATGCTTTTAAACTTAAATCTGATAGAAATTAAATCAAATTTTGATTGTTATATAAATATGCATTATCGGTATGGAAATAAACATTTACTTCATAAAAAATGTATTGATTACAGTAGATTTCTAACTGTATATATTTATAAATTAAAATATTAAAAAATTTTAAAGGATTATCATTTATATTTAGTAAATGTCTTTTGTTTTTCTAAGAAGTGTAAAATTTCTACTTTAATGAAACCCTAAATATTTTATTGAAAAGACTGGTAAAACTACGTTAACCTTTAAAATATTATCATAAACCAAAATCCCTTTTTAATCACTATAAAGACGAAAAGATTGTCATGATTGTTTCATGATGATTGTGATGATGGAGATTTAGTCATGATAGTTTCTCTTTCTTGAGGTTTGGGGTACGGATTAATATTGTTTTTGTACAAATTCCAAAACTATTGTTATTTCAAAAGTTTTTCTTCAATTTTACCCGTAATTTATCACCAATATTTGATTGCAATTATTTTATCACTATAAATTGATTAAAACTAAAAATTCTGAATTTTTAAAATTTATATTTATGTTCGTTTCTAATTTAAAGCAATTTAATAAAATTAAAAACTTTACTTTTAAAGATGCAAAAATTTAAAATTTTGATATATCTATTACAATTTTGAAATGTTAAATATAAATTGAAGTTATAAAATTATTAAAATATAAGGATTTTCTTCTTACTAAAAGTGATATTTTAAAAGTGTAAGAAATTGAACAGAATCTCTAATTCTAAAACATCTAAATATATAAAAATTTCACTGAAGCATCATATATACATATTATAAGAATTGAAAAAAAAAAAAAAATTATTTTTCTAAAAAAAATATTTCCGAAAACAATGATTATAGAATTAAATAGTATCCCTTTTTTTTATTCATTCAGAACTTTTTACAAAATATATCTTGAAAAATATTTTTTTTAAATATTTGGAATTTACTCTTTTTGGAATTAAATCTTTTGGAATTAAATCGTACTCTTTTTTTCTTTTTTTTCAAAACTTTTTTTCTTAAATCTTAATTATCTAAATTATAGTAAAAAAAATATAAAAATTTACAATATCTTTGAATAAATCATATGCTTTCTTATTAGTTAAATTGTAACCAAAATTGCATCTAAAGTACTTGAGGCATTTCAATACTAATCATATACTTTTCTTAACTAGCCCACCCAATAGCCCAGGGGTGCGATTTACAAATTATGTTCTCACATTTTTAATTGCTCCCCACCCAATTCAAACAAAAAAAAAACATAAAAGCATTTTCTCCCACCTGAATCTGAATTCACCTGACTCAATTCTGAAACAGTTTAAATTTTCTTCCAGAAGATCATGAAAGGCAAAATTCTCCTATTTTAAGAGTTGTCTTCATTCTGTGTGTTCATCTCACGGGGTGATTACAGCGAGTGGATGTGGCATTTTGGAATGAGTTCCTCGTACTGTCGCTTCGTGAACTGCAGTTGCAAATCTGGTCGTAAATGTTGTTTAATTCCTCCGAGGTTCAGAATTATGTTATTTTTGGCGGAGTAATAGACTCGTATGCAACTAATTTGGTAAATAAGTAAGACATTTCTTGATATATTAATATATAAGTATGTAGAAAATAGGTGGAATATTAATTGGCTCCATAAATAATATTGATTTTCAATATTATTTCAATATTTTGATTTTGTGAAACAAATTCAAAACTTGTTATTCCAAAGTATTGATTTTTTTTTCAGTAGTTTCATTGAATTACCATAATTTGGTAAAATGTCTATAATAAACTCAAATAATATTTGTTGCGAGCAGTAGATTTAACAAAAAAATATGCCATGGAATATGTCCAGAGGATGTCCTAAAAATATGTCCAGAGAATGTCCTATTTTATTGCCGGTATGCTCTTCATTTTATTTTTTTTTCCCAAAAATATAACGGAATCTAGTGATAATTAATTA
>BPLR01016720.1:0-30593 GCA_021605095.1 Caerostris extrusa
CTATCCGATTCTAATTTAAAATGGGGGCGTTGTGAAATCAATATGGAATATGAATGGATATTTTGCAAAGATAACTGTTAACAAATGCTTATTATTATTATAGGTAATAATAAAATCAGTATTTATGTTTAGAAGATTAATGTTATTTGGCTCTGTTTTTCAATTTTAAAATTTAAAATTAATCAAGATTTTTAAATAAAGGAAATACTTTCCCAGAATCTTGAAAAGGTACATAGTCCTCGAGGAGTTAAGCTAATATATTTCTTAAAATAATTTCACTTATTAAAAATTTACAATCTAATACAATTTTTCCATCACTTATTTTTCTCCTTCGAAGATTCAACTTTAACAGAAAAGAAAAGAAGTGAAGAGAGAATGACTTAACATAGTGATTAAAAAACTTAGGGTTTATTTTGACTTTTTCTTTAATCTGTTTTTCTCCTCTTTTTTGCTTTCTTAATCCTGTGAGGTGAAACTCGATTTTATGTTTTATTTTATTTTTAAAAAAAAAAAGAGAGCTAGCTGAAGAAGAGCTCAGAGCTCTTGAAAAGAAGAGTCCGTAAAACTTCGCTTATCATCGGCATCCAGTACCATGGGGAAACCGCATGAGAGCCGATGCAAAAGCCGGTAAAAGTTTCACCGAGCGCTCTTTTCCCTCTTAGCTTTTTTTTTTTTCCCCAAAAAACTTAATAGTTTTTTTGGAAAGTTTTTTGTTGCAGATAAAAATCTCTTCTTTTTCAGCTGCTCCTAGTTTATGAAACATAAACAAAGTTTCACAGTATTTCGCGTCGCTCTGTTGTTATAACTGCTAAGGAGAGAGGAGAGAAAAAAAATAGCCGCTAAAAAGTTGTAGGGAAGATATTTTTAGTGGATTTCGTAATCACGTTCTATAACCCAGGGAGCTATGAATGGGATTAAATGTAATGTAATGATAAAAGTTTTTCAGTTTCAGAAGTTTGATTTGTTTTAATTTTAAAAGTGAAGCCGCTATTCTGTAACTTCTGGCTTTTTTTGATTATTATTTATCGTTTAAAATATGATAATTAAATATTTTGTGCAGTGGACTACACTGTAATTATAAATATTTTAAATGCAAGATATTTTTTTTTAACGTTTAGTAAACACAATTAAAATATTTTGGTTTTTAGGTATTCGTTCGTTTTATTTTTAATTTGCATAGTTCATTCGTTAGTCATATTCGTTTTATTTTTCTTACATTATACATCGTTTTTGTTTGGTGCATTTATATTTAACTTCAGCTTATTATAAAAATACATTATACATAGTATTATTTGCATCTATATTTAAATTTTAGCTTAAATAAAATACATTATGCATAGTTTTTTATTTGCATCTATATTTAAATTTAGTTTATAATAAAATACATTATGCATAGTTTTGTTTGATGCATTTATATTTAAATTTACCTTATTATAAAATACATTATACATAATTTTGTTTGCATCTATATTTAAATTTAGCTTATAATAGAATGCATTATACATAATTTTATTTGAACTATTTATATTAAAATTTAGCTTATATAATAAAATGCATAGTTTTGTTTGATGTATTTATATTTAAATTTAGCTTTATAATAAAAAACAAAACAAAATTCAATTTTTTGCAATATAATCACGTGAAGAATATTTTACAATGATTTAATATTTTTGATATTAACAAAGATTGTTTTTTTCCTTACAGAATAATGATTTCTATTAGAAGAAAACTTTAATTTACTGTTCTGAAAACGAGTCGAATTTTTTAACAAAGTTTTAAATCTGTCGATTAATTGTATTATTTATTAATTTATAAACTTTAAAATGTGTAAAACACAGAATTTTCCTGAATTGAAGTTTTCCATACTACTATGATTATAAAATACTAACAATTGAATTTTTCAAACAAATTTTTCCTCGCTACCTTTTATAAATATTTTAATATTTATTCTATTTTTAAGAGTATTTTAAAAAAATGGATCTTATTTTTGTGTCTTTTTACAATATGTGCAATATGTAAACATATAATGATGTATATAAAATATGTCTTTCACATTTTGAATCACTTGAATTTATTTTTCTATATTACCTGCATAATACTAATAAAAAAGTAAATAAAGCATACAAAGTAATAAATAATACTAATAATACTTAATTTCAAGTTTTTTTTTTTTTTTACAATGAGTATTATATATAAACTAAGTTGCATAAAATTGTTTAATTTTGCGAAAAAGTACTAACATTGAAAAGTTCCTGGTCACTTAAACATATTCCCTTTGTATATTTTCTACAAATATGCAACAGAACATTTAAAATTTAATAGTTTAAAATAACACTTTTTATGTATATATACATCGATATAACAATTATATATGTATTGATTTTATTTTAAGAACTGTTTTAAGTTGAACATTTCAAGAAATATTGTTTGCTCTCCTCTTTCGAATTCGTTATATATAACGTTGGATATCATTATTCGTTATATATATGTTCGATATGAACTTATTAATAAAGTCGAGATAATTGTAATAATTTCAAGAATATCTCACTTTAATATCGTTATACTTAACGATTTAAATGGAAAATAAATTCAAAGTTTTTTACCAAAAAAAAAAAAAAAAAAAAAAAAAAAAAAAAATTTTTTTTTTTGCTCAGGCTTTCCATATGTTTCCATATGTATCCATATGTATTACACTCATGTCCATAAATTAAAAAGGATAATGAAGTTCAGGCAAAGAAAAGAGACAGAAGCAAAAACAAATTTGACTTATTTGTAAGTCTATTTATTAAACAAAAGGTAAAGAGCAAAAAAGATGCTATATGTTTGACATAATTAATAAAAATTGCGATTTTTACTCCCTGGACCAAATTTCAAAAAAGAACCTATTTACAAAAAACAGTATAACATGGTTAGTATGATGGTTAATATGGAGTATGTCCCCCGGACGATGCAATACAGGCCTTACAACGCCTAGGCATGCTGAGTATCAAATTATCAATCTGATCTTGGGGAATATTACACCACACATCAAGCAATGCCCTCCGAAGTTCCGGTTGACAGGTGGGAGGGGGTTGACGGGCTGCATTCGTCGGCCAAGCATATCCCACACATGCTCTATTGGATTCAAGTCCACTGGTGTGAGTATGCTGGCCAATCCATACGGGTGATATCCTCCAATCGAAGGCATTCGTCTCACAATGTTTGCACGGTGAGGACGGGCGTTGTCATCCATAAACAGAAATTCAGCACCCATGGCGCCTCGAAACAAACGTACATGTTGTTCCAGAATGACATCCCGATAGATGTGGCCTGTCATCGTTACACTCTGAACATGCAGGTCAGTTCTGGAACCAAGAATAATTCCTCCCCAAACGAGCCATCCTGCACAACCTTAACGGTGTCGTTCAATGGTTTTCTCTTGGTGGTAACGGGTACCTGGCGCTCTCCATATATGAAAGTCCGGCGAGAATCAGACTGCAAACTAAACCTGGACTCGTCGGAAAACATCATACCAGACCACTGTTGCGGTGTCCACAATGCATGCTCTCTACTCCAGGTTAATCGCAGGCGACAGTGAGTTGCAGTAAGTGGACACATCTGACAGGCCTACGAGCATATAGACCAATGTGCCCTAAGCGTCTGTACACGGTCTGCCTTGAAACTATCGTACCGGTAGCTGAAGAGAGCTGACGAGGCAGGTCTGATGCTGTGCTCCGTCTGTTTCTTTTGGCAGTAACTGCTAAATACCGGTCCTCATTCGGCGTTGTAACTCGGGGGCGACCTGTGCTGTAACATCTACTCACATTACCATCATCTTGGAATCGTTGCCAAAGCCTGGAGATGACACTCTGGGCGATTCCAAGTTCTTCGGATACTTCCAGCTGGGTACGTCCACATTCCAGTCGTCGATAATTCTACCACGTAAAAATCATCCAAATGCTTCCTTTGTGCCATAACTATGCGTTTATTGCACTGAAAGGCTTTCAAAGCTCTTATGAACAATTTTACTTCTTTGCCACCATTCCTTATATACCCCTCTCTTACACTCTCGTCATTTGTGACGTACTATCCGCGCCATCTGGTGGTTTTTGTAATTGGCATATTCTTTTTCAAGATGTGTGTGATAATTCTACAGGTGAAATTTTTATTTTAGAATTCAATTTCTGTGTGCTTCTGAATTATCCTTAATTTATGGACATGAGTGTAGATAGCTTGTCATATACATTCGGGATTAATTTTTATTATTTATATTTAATTTAATTTAATTTACTAGGCGTTTTGGTTCGACTTTAATTACTCTGTAGATAAATCTGAATCATTTGAAATGTTATGATTTTAATGCAATTTTTATTTCTTTATCATACAGAAAAACTTTAGAACGTTTTAGTGATTATTGGAATATTTTTGATAACATTTTATATTAAAGTTTTTAATAGATAAATACTTTTCATGTACGTTTCAATTATAAAATTATTATTATTATTATTAAAACATTATTAATTATTGAAACATTATGATAAATAATTAGTAGTTTTTAATTACAAATAACGATTTTTGTTTTAAATTAAAATCTTTAACAAAAATATTTTTTTTAAATGAACCTGAATGTTTTGAAATGAACCTGAATTAAAAATTCTACTATATGTTATTTAATTGCTGAATAAAACAATATTTAGTAGAACTTTGATGGATGAATTTCTGAAATGAAATTGTCAGGTAATTAAAATAAAGTAGTCACTTGAAATTTTATTATTATTATTTTAAAATTTAGTATGAGTTCTAACTTCACTTGTAGTTAGTTATTTCTTTTTGCAATAGTATTAAGCTGAAATATAAAACATTAAATGGGTAAATTGATAATTATTTTTAAAAATATTGACAATAAAGTTTGAATATTCATAATACTTAAATCTACACAAAAAAAATTATTGTAATTTTATAAAATAGAATTGCATTGAAGGATATATATATAATAATGTTATCTATCGGTTTTTTTCTAATTATACAGCATTGACTTTTCTACAACTATTGGCTTTTCTAAACAGCGAAATGTTGATTGTTTAAATAGAAGGAGATTTGATTTTTAAAGTTTTAAATTATAAGATACGATTTTCAGACAAATCAAAGAATTTTTTAATTAAGTATAAAGAAAATACTTTTCTAAACTTTGACAGATAATTATCAGGTAGATATTATTTACAAATATAGTTGGTTTAAAAAATAACCCTAAATTCAGGATTTTCAATTATAAAAAAAATATTATTAAGCTTATGTCATATTCATATATTTGCAGCTAAAATTATTAAAATTTGTCACTAACAATTCTAACATACCCAGTATAGTTAAAAAAATATATATATATAAATAAATAATTGACTGGGTCAGATTTACAGTTTATCTATAAAATTTAGAATTTAATGTAAGAAGAAAATGCATAATAGCAAGCTTAAAAAATTATTATTCTAAATAATAATCTAAATAAAAATAATTATTTTATAAAACTATACAATTTCCAAAATATTCTTTTCTTGAAAAATCTCATTACTCAAAACAATATCCATAATTTTATGGGTAATAATATAATGGTTAGTGTTCAAAAATAAGATAACTATAAAAATATTTAAAAGATTTTTTTGTCAATTTAACAATTACGAATCGGAACTTGTCTTAACTTGTTTTTATAGTTAGAATTTTTTTTTTTTTTTATATAATAAGATGATTTTCATTCTAGTCTTTTAAGTAATTATTTTTTTAAAATAAGAAAGCCTTTTTATTAGTGTAGAAAATATACAAATTTTTTTAAAAAAAGTATTTATTTAGAATAAATTAATTAATGCAATTTAAAAACTTTTATTTTCTAACGTTCATTGACTTGTTTGTTTAATATTAATTATTTGTTGATCTGGAAATACGATATATTTGTGAATTATATTAGATTATTAGAAATTTCAATTTTTGGAGTATTCACATGATTACATTAGCATTAACATTTAAATTAGAATAAAGATTCACCAATTATAATAAAAATAGCAAATTTCGATTTATACAATTATAATAATCAATCATTTCTAAATTTATATATTATTTTTGAATCATATTATTTAAATAAAAAGTTTTTAAACATTAAAGGGAATAAAACGCTGAACTAAAAAAAAGTACTAACTGTTAAATACTTTTACTTCAACCTTTTCATTTGTAACAAAATAATAAACTAAATTTATTTTAATTTAAAAAAAAAATAAGGAAACTAATTGCAATAAAATTTTAAAAAAAAATTTTTAATCAGACTTTCAAATTAATTAACTGGATTTTTTGACATATATTTTTACTGAAAATAAACTGTATACAATTTAAAAGTAAACATTCACTGTTAGTTTATTTTACTGTTAAAATATTTTGAAATTATTATTGTTCAACTCTTTTATTTTTGAAATTCTAAATGAAATAAATTACATACAGAATAAATCAATAAATATTAGAAGAAATAAATTTCAATAAGATTATTTTCAGCAATACACTATATGCTTCATGTATAATATTTAGAAATATTAAGATTCTTTAATTTATGATTTTATTAGATTAATTAATTTTTTCTTATTTTATTTTTTAAAATTATTTTGTTCCTTAAATTATTTTTATCCATAATTATAAAAGAGGCATTCATTTAAATATAATATTCTAAATTATGATGTAAATTTTGTTGCTATTTGACATAAATTTCACAATGACATAAAAAGTTTATGAATAATATCACTGCGATATTAATTTAGCATATTTAATTAGCATCACTATTGTATAACGAATATTAAGTATATAAAAAGTTCATTCATTTAATTATTCTTTTATCATTATAGTTAATGGTACCGATTAAATAGAAAAATTGAATATGATAAAATTATCTGAATTATTTATTTATTTAAGAGTATGAATACTCTTTTTTTTTTTTAGAACATTAAATATAAAATATCTCTCTCTCTCTCTCTCTCTATATATATATATAATATAAATGTAAAATTACATTAAAAATATAAAACAAATTTATAGAATGAAAGATGCATCTATAATGTTTTGAGCATAATTCTGATGTATATATTTTTTTCCGTGTTGAAATTTAGTAATTATCTGAAATGCTTAAGAAAACATAAAAAATATAATAAAATCAAAGAATTAGCAGTTGAAAGGACAAGAATACTTTCATTTTTTCCAAAAGTATTTTATAAATACTTGATATCGAAATTAAAATTTTACAAAAACATTTTAGCAAATATCTAACGAAAATCAAAATTACGCATAATATTTAGTAATTAAAAGATTTTTAAAAAATAAAGAAAAATGCAATCGAGCGATATTTAATAATTAGTAGTTTTCAATTAAAACTTTCAACTAGGTACCTTGGAAAAACACTAACACTGAAGTTAGTTCCTGGAATCATTTGGAAATTATTACGCAATAACTTTTTAAATATAAAATATTTTTATTTATTGACATTCATGTCTACATGATTTAGTTAGTTCACTTTCATTTGGCCTCTGACGAAGAAGACTCTCGTCTTTCAAGGTGCTTTTCTTCAAGATACTCTCTAGAAGAGATTGTGTGAAACGTCGAACCTTGTGCTATTCCTCAAACACTTGAAACATCTTAGCGCCTCTAAATTGGAAACGCTTGAAAGACTTATAGGAAGGCCTTTATAGACAAAGGTGTAGGTGGAACTTGAACACAAACTTGAGTCAGGGTTTGGCAAATTTCTGACCTATAAGGCAACTTACACACAATATATATAAAGTAACAATAGCTGCGTTGAATTAATTGTGCCATTGTATATTAATGGGTTATTTTTTCCATTACTGAAAATATATGTAAATATCTTATTAATGAAATGAAATTTGTTTCTTTTGTTTTTAAACTTTTATTTTATTAATGAAAACAGTGTGTTAATTTTTTTTTTTTTATTAACTCAATTTGTTTATTTTGATATTTTAATAAAGGAAAGTTGGTGATTAGTTGAATAAATTCATTTTATGTTTAATTTTTTCAGTTTCTTTTTTTTTTAAATTTATTAGTTATTTTTTTTATGCCTTGTATTCTACATTAATAATTATTGTTACTGTCCTACAGAAATTTAAGTTGAAATTTTTTTCTTCAATTATTAGCCCTTTTTATGACATCTAAATGAAAAATTTTTATTAAACTGCAATTTTTTTAATTTATTTCTTTTAGTTAGCTCCATATTTTGAAGAAAAAATATTTAGAAAAATAAAATTAAACAGCAGCAATAAAGGCTTGAAAGTGTCATTTTCAATTTAAGGCTACAGTAACAAATAAAAAGAAATAAAGAAATTGATTATTCCCAAAAAGAGAATCGTAAACGCAAGCTTATATTTATATCGAAATGTAACATCTAATGTAATAAATACAAAAACAAAAAAAAAAAAAATTACTGTCATTATTTCAGCAGTTATATAATACTTTTTTAATCTAAGCTAAATAAATAAAATAAATATTGTTAATAAAATAATATTATAAATTAAATATATTTATTTATTTTATTTTAAATAAATATTTTCATGGAAAAAAGTAGTGAAATTTTAAGAAGTTTTGACATATTATTTTTAGTAGTTGCACATAGCACTATTATTTTTAGTAGTAGCTTAAATATATTCGATATTTTATAACATTTATTATTGAATTTAGCAAATAATTAAGAGTTGAAGAAAATAATTTTTTTTTTTGTTGTGTCTGTTTTTTGTATTTTGTGTCATTATTATGATAAAAAAAAATACAAAATAAAAATTCTTCCAGTTTTAATGTAATCTTTAATGTTTCAACAAATTGATAAATTTTCCAATGATTAGTAATTATTTAACGGAACATTTTCTTTTATAAAGCTTTATGTAACAGTTTATACTGCGCAGATGCAATGCAACTTAATTTATCAGCCACCTTTCATAATAACTTTATTATAAAAGATAGTTTACACAACTCTAAGGGAAAGACACAACTTTCTAGTAGGATTCCCTAAACAAAAGAGCAGCTTGCGTAACAAAAGGTGTGGTGTGATCGCTAACAGTTATCAGCAGATGTGAGAGCCCTTGCATATGAGTCTTTTAACATGTACTCTTTGACCTCGCACCTCCCTCAAGCCCAATGGATGATGATCGCAGAATAAGAACATACATTTATCAAAAACGACTCTGTAAAATGATATCCTTGGCGGAATGGTTGAACCTCATTTGTATGTCGGTCCGTCAGATACGCCTTGTCTGCTTACTTCAGCACTTCTGTCAGAATTTCTTTTTCTTTTTTTTTTTTTTTCTTTCTTTCTTCTTTTCTTTTCATTCATTTGTGTCAGCAACGTTCGAAAGTGGGATTTTTAATGTAAAAGGCCATTGTTGATAAGTTTTCTGAATGAGACTTTAAAAAAAAAAGAGTTTTTGATTGATCATGCGCGATTAAGAATGCTTAAATGTTTCAAGTAATGAGGTTCGAAAAATAAAAAGAAGAAGAAGAAGAAAAAAAAAAAAGTGATGTTATTGAGAAATTGTTCAATCGAACAGCTGTAAGCGTGCCAGTGTTCATTTAGAAAATAAAAATGGAAGAAGGGAAAAAATAAAAAGGATTAAGGAATATTGGTTTACTTCTTGTAGAAGTAAAAATGGCATGCATAAATGCTTAAATCGCGAATTAAAGGCATGCGCATGAATGCTTAAGTCTCATTCTGAATGAGACTTAAAAAAGTTTTTTGATTGATCATGCGCGATTAAGAATGCTTAAATGTTTCAAGTAATGAGGTTCGAAAAAAAAATCAGAAGAAAAAAAAAAGGGATGCTATTGAGAAATTGTTCAATCGAACAGCTGTAAGCGTGGCAGTGTTCATTTAGAAATAAAATAATAGAAGAAGTGAAAAATAAAAAGAATTAGAAATACTATTTTACTTCTTGTAGAAGCAAATTCGATTTTTTCCGAAGAGTTAAATAGTTCAATCTTATTATTTAATTTTTAAACTATAAAAAATAATTGTTTGTCAAATCAGTCAGTACTGATCATTTTTGTGTTAGGCACGTTGAAAGTAGGATTTTTAATGTAAAAGGAAGACCATTGTTGATAAGTTTTCTGAATGAGACTTTAAAAAAGTTTTTTTGATTGATCATGCGCGATTAAGAATGCTTAAATGTTTCAAGTAATGAGGTTTGAAAAATAAAAAGAAGAAGAAGAAAAAAAAAAGTGATGTTATTGAGAAATTGTTCAATCGAACAGCTGTAAGCGTGCCAGTGTTCATTTAGAAAATAAAAATGGAAGAAGGGGGTGATTAAGGAATATTGGTTTACTTCTTGTAGAAGTAAAAAATGGCAATAAATGCTTAAATCGCGAATTAAAGGCATGCGCATGAATGCTTAAGTCTCATTCTGAATGAGACTTAAAAAAGTTTTTTGATTGATCATGCGCGATTAAGAATGCTTAAATGTTTCAAGTAATGAGGGTTTGAAAAAAAAAAAAAAAAAAAAGAAGAAATAAAGAAAGTGATGTTATTGAGAAATTGTTCAATCGAACAGCTGTACGCTTGGCAGTGTTCATTTAGAAATAAAAAATAAAAAAGAATTAGAAATATTAGCTTACTTTAGAAATAAATTCGATTTTTTCGAAGAGTTAAAATATTCAATCTAATTTCTAATTCTTTAAATAATAAATAAATAAATAATTGATTATCAAGTCAGTCAAGATCAATTAATAACTCGAAAAAAGGCTTTAATTTTTTAATAAATGCGGAATATTTATAATAAAGAAAAAAAATATTATTCCTTGCTTACTGAAGATTTATTTAGTTTTTCTTTTTATTGAAAAATATAACGCAAAAAGTCATTTCTTGATAACATTCTATTTCCTTTGAATTATAAAATTCTATTTTTCTTGCATTAGATAGTATCATGTAGTATAATTGTAAACTTAATAAATGTCTAGATCAGACATATTTTCTTTGTTTATCATATGTAAGAAAACTAAGAAAATTTATGGCATGCAGTACAACTGTTGATGCAAGACGTTTACACAATTTCTATTCACACGTCTATTTCTATTCTTTCTATTTTCACACGTCAATTTCTATTCACAGTGACTGCAATACACGTCAGCGAATAGGAACATTCATTAGACTGCTCACGTTACTATTAGGCTGCGAGTTGTGTTTTTGTTTACTTAACATCATTAATGCTATTTCGTATTATCTAAAGAGCAACTTTTTTTTTTTAATCAATAAGAGCATACATTTTTTAAATTAAAAAAAGAAATAATAATTGATAAGTCGTAACTAACTTTTCACAGAAAATTAAACGTAACTAATTTCTGTGTAAATAATTTGCCTTATTTATATATGTATCCGTATTTCAATGACTAAAACCAGAAATAGTAAAAGAAATATCACATTCTTAGAAATTTGAATTTACAAACTTTTGATATTCGATATTTTCTAAAAAAAAATAAATTTATAGCATTTTGTGCAAAATATTTTTAATGGATTATAATTTCGAAAAATATTTCAATTTCTATTAAAATTCGGTTTGCTTTATATTTTACCGATACTTAATATTTCGAAAATCAAACATTTAAAAAATTTAAGCAATCGAAAAACTATACATTGAATTAACGTTTATATAATTTTAGCATTTTAGAAATTTTAATTTTTTATCATAAGAATAATAAGCTTCATGTTTTAGAGCAAAACAATTTAATAAAATAATATTTTTCATGCATAAAATAATAACATTTCTACTATAATTTAGGATATTTTTTTGGTTCATATCAATTTATAAGTTAGAGAAACTAATAGAAATAAATACTTTTATTCTGTTAGATAATTATATTACACACAAACTAAAGTTGATGATGCCACAAAAAATTAAATGCTAGTTATAGTTATTTAAAAAAATAATTCATAATAAAATATAATAGACTGAAAGCAATTTTTTTTAAAATTAATTTCATATAAAATCTAGAATAAAAAAATAATTGATTGTAAACAAGTAAATAATTTTTTTTTTATTCTTTTAGACAATGCTAAGAAAATTCAAGCTTTGCTTTAAAAAACTAAAAATTAGCATATGCTTAAACAATATGTATAATTATTTAAATAATACCTTGACATTAAATTTAATAACTTAAAAAAATATTAACTGTCAAAAAAATTTGTAGAAAGAATTCTTTTAAAATAAGAATATCGTCTGCACATAATTAATCGTAATTTTTTCAGATAAATTCTCGATCAAACGTTAAATGAAAAATATGCCAGGAAATAATTAGCATTCTTATTTTCGTATATAAAATGTATAAACATAAAGTTTTACCAAACATTACACTTTTTTCGTAAGTACTGAATTTTTCTTAATTTAAATTACTTTCATGTTTATTGTAAAACTTTAATAATTAAGAAAGACTTCCTTACAGAATGAATTTTATAGTTTTCGTTTGTACTATAATTCATTTGTGCGAAAAATAAAATGGTGGTTGTTTTGTGATTATTTAATAAATTTTTGTAGTGTATGGTGTATTCATCTATAATATTAAAAATTAATTAAATTCAGTATTTTTCTGTTTTTGATTTTTTTTTTTTTTCCTGGTTTGCTTTTTACGGGAAAAAAAAAAGAGCAAATAAGATGTTAAGTAAAAGTCTTAAACTATTTATTACTTGATTCTTAAAAATATATTCTTATTGCATCTAAATAATAAAATGAGGAATTATGAGTTAATAAATTTAATTAATTTGTGAATAAAAATGGGTATAATTAGAAGGTTATGGTTATGTAAAAATATTTTTTTAAATTCAATTTATTTAAGTTCAATTAATTTTTAGCATTTATATTCAATTGTGAAAAATACCAGTTTTTTTTTTTCTTTTTATGCTCATTAAATTGCTTTTTAAAGGTTATACTCATTATAATGAATGTACAGTCAAAAGCATTTTTATAAAGTTTAACTGTGCATTATTCATTAAACATAATAGTTAGTTATTTTCGACTACCAAGCATTATATTTTGGGGAAAAATACTGAAAAATACTATTATTTTCCAAACCAAAATGGAGCATATAAAAGAAAATTCGAATGCCAGTTCTTCCTAATTGCGACCTGTTGGCAGATAATGCACGCCGAAGTAAAACTAAAACGAAAACCATAAAACAAGTTCTTTGACCAACAACGTCTCATTTAGTCCCAAACTTCGTCAAATCTCGCCCTTTAATATTGCTCATATTATGGTATTATTTATCTTTATTATAGATTTCCGTAACACCTCGTTCTTTTGTTTTGAGTGGAGATGATTTTTTCTTTTTTTTTTTTTCTTTCTTCTTTTCCCCCTTCTTGTTCATAGGGTGCGTGGTGAGTCATGCGTGTCTTGTTCCGTTAAAGTGAAAAAGAAAAAAAAAATCACCCACGCCTCTGAGGTCTTCTGTTTTTGCCAGTGTTTTTTCCCATCTTCTTTTTTTTTAATGGAGGAGCATTGGCTATCGGAATACACCCCATAGTCGCGTTAGTTGGGGCCCAGCCCTGCGTTGGCGGACCTTTCTAGGGACACAAGTGGGTGAGACACACTTTTGACTCCTTTTTCTTTTGGTGTTTTTTTTTTGGGGGGGGGATATGTTGTATTCAAAATTGGTGCAGATTGATAGTGTTTTTTGTTTTTCACGAATATAAGAGTTTTTATATTATCACGTTCATATTTTTCAATACAGATTTTCATTTCTTCCTTGATTTCATTCTCTAACTAGTGCCACTTTTAAACATTTTTGTATATAATTTATTATGTGTTGATGAAAAAGAAAATAATAATAATTGTTATATAATTGACAATTATTGCCTTTCAGTAGTTGTAAAAAAATCTTAGTAAATTAGTTACAATGACTAACTTATACAATAATTTCTTTAATTTTAATTACCCTTAAATTTTAATTTAAGAAATCTGTCATGCATTTAGTAATTGAAGTAAATTTTAATTAATTAAGATGTGAATGTTTTCGTGGTACTTAATATCACACAGATACTCAAATTGCCTGTCCAAATTTGCCCCAAAAATGAAAATTTTAAACAGAAGTAATTATAACAGTTAAAATTTTTCTTGTTCAGTTTTCTTGTTTTTCAGTTAAATTTTTATCTTGGGAAAATGTTATTTTGGTATGTTTTATGATGTTGGCCATTAATGACATTACCGAATTTTATCATTTGTTAGAATGGGGTAAAATAGAGGAAAATAATATTAATAAAAATAATAATATAAATTAAAATAATTAATATTATATTCAAAATTTGTGCAGATTGATAGTGTTTCTTTTTCATGAATATAAGAGTTTTTTTATATTATCGCATTTATATTTTTCAATACAGAATTCCTTTCTAATTTTCTTTGATTTCACATTCACTAACTAGTGCCACTTCTAAACACTTTTTATGTAATTTATTATGTGATGATGAAAAAGAAAATAATAACTATTGTATAAATAGCAATTATTGTCTTTCAGTAGAAGCCAAAAAGTCTTAGTAAATTAATTACAGTGATGAATTTACACAATAATTCACCTATAAAGAAATCTATCATGCATTCAGGAATTGAAGTAAATTTTTTCATTAATTAAGATGTGGATGTTTTCGTGGTATTTAATATCACACAGTTACTCGAAAATTGTTTGGCAGTTTTCCCACAAAAGGAAAATTTTTAATAAATAATAATAATTTACATAAATAAATATTACAATTAAAATTTTTGTTATCCTGGAAAAATATATTATTTTGATATTGGTCATTAATGATATTACCCAATATTATATTTATCATTTGTTAAAGTGGGATAAAATTGAGGAAAATCATATTAATAAAAAGTTAAAATAAGGCCAAAAATAAGTTGTACCTTATTTCTCGTGATTGAAATATTTGCTATCAGTTATACTAGGGTCACTCTGAAATATTTGAGATACGGCTAAATGGTACAAATTTAACTTACCAAATTTTAAGAGTGTTTAAAGTCGTCCTTCAACATCAATGCACATTTGCAGACAATTTTTCCAAAGATTAAATACTTCATGCCATCCATTTCTTGGAATTGATGAAAAATATGGTTTTATAGCCTCATCAATCTCATCTTCGGAATGAAAACGTCTACCACGTAAATTTTTCTTGAGATTAAAAAAAAGCCTAAAGTCACACATTGCTAGATCAGTGGAATAGGGTGGATGTTCTATCACTTTGATGTGTTTTTGTTTAAATTCGACTGTCGATCTTGGCGTATATAGAAGATGCATTATCATGGTGAAGCATAAGTCCCCTTACATTCACTTCTTGAAACATTTTCGGAAGACACTTAGTGGTGTACCAGTTAGCTGTGATTGTCTTCTATCCCTCCATCTTGATGGATTTGACCAGTTCAGTACTTCTGAAGAAGACGGCGTACATTATTTTTTCATTGCTCGTTGTCTTTTCACCATTGTTGGTTTGTGGTCGTCTTCAAAGACACATACTTCACTTTCTTGTCGTGTTGTAACGTCAAAAAAACGGTATGTAAATTTCATCATCAGTTATGATTTTAGAAATAAGTCGGTGTCCACCACCGTAAAGTAATTTTATGGTTTCTTTGTAGATTCTGACACGCTCCATTTTTTTGTGTTCTGTTAAATTATGGGGACCCAACGACAAACTAATTTTTTCATATGCAGTTCTTCATGAATAATTCTATGTATAGCTGCGGATCAATGTTTAGTTTCTTGTGTAGCATTTAGTATGTGCAGCAATTATCATCGACTAACATTTTTCGTATGGCCGACACATTTTCTGGAACGACAGCTGATGAAGGTCTTCCTGCGTGTTCGTGATGCAGCAGAGAACTTCGATGATTTGAAATTCTGTAAACCATCTAAATACAGTAGCACGAGATGGAGCTTCGTCTCCATATGATAGTTGTAGACGTTGAAGGCATTCTTCTTGATTTAATCTCACTTTAAAATCATAGCGCAATAATGCTCTCGCGTCAATTCCATTTACCTTTCTGCCAAAATTCATTCTACGACAGCTAAATTACAATTGTTGTCACAAACTATCGTCTGCGGCCATAATAGAGTTCAAATTTAATATATTTTTCCTGCGTTTGTCGCCTGCCACTGTCTCAAAATTTCAGATTTACCCTCGTATTAAATTCGTTATTTCAAATACCGGTGCCAATTAGAATTTTCCAATAGTCTAGAATTATATATATTTTATAATTTTATTGTGAATAAGAGGCAAAATACTTATTTCTCTTTATCCATCTCATTATACGTATTTTATTTAAGCAATTATAGAAGTTTTATATACGCATAGTGGTTGTATGTAAAAAGTCAGTATTATTTATATACTTTGTGAGATAGTATTTTTCAAATCTTATGAACATTTCATCAGTGCATTTTTGCATTACTTTCGAAAAATTGACTCTATTAAAGTTTCAAATTTCCGTTAATTTATTTTGTATTCTGTTGGTTATAAGTAAAAATATAAGTGTTAAAAAACACTTTTAGTTTTAACTTTTATGAAAACTGACAAATATATCTTCATTTAATTTGTAAAATTTCTGTTTCTTCTTATTAAATAATATAATATTGTAAAATTGTTTTCCCTAATGAAACAAAAAAAAAAAAAAAAAAAATGAATGAATTTTTAGCAAGTTTCAAAGTGAAGTAAGCAGTAAATTTAAAAAAAAATGTTCTATTTGCTTAAAAAAATTAATTACTTTAGTTTAAAACATTTTATTCTTTAATAATAAGCTACGCATGTAAAAATATGCATCTCAAGTAGTATTAAGAAATGGAAAAAAAAAAAGCTGAGATAAAACATAGTATTGATGTTTCTAAAAAAGGATTTTTAGCGATCCCATTAGTTTATTAATATAAAATTTTATGGAGGAATTCTAAAAAAAAAAAATCCCAACCTAGATTCTGAAATAAAACACAGACTATGTATTGCTCATAAACAATCATTTCTTAATTTTTAAATATGATAATTTAATTTAGCTTTAAATTCACTCACAGGAAGTTAACACTTTTATATATGGTTTTTAAAAAAAAAAATTCTACTTAATTAAATAAGTTTTATTGAAGATATGTTATTCTCTATCAGTTAGTATGTTCCATTTTTACTCTTAGTAAATATTATTGAATTGGTAGATAATGTTAGAGAAGATAATTTTATTTCTGTATTTGTTCTATTACAATACAAATTATAGTAATTCCATTTGTCGTGTTTAATTTTGAATTTTATTTTAACTACTCCTACTCATTGCACAGAAAAAGTAGAAAACTGACGCAAAATGAATCATGTTACAGTTAGCCTTGACTCCATGAGTCATCCGTCGAGAAAATTTCAAATGTTTTACGTCCATGAAAAGGGAATTATGCTCACATAGATTAAGTACACCCTGAAAAGTTTTTTCCCCCAACATCTCCTAGGAAAATATCTTATAGTACACAAAAATAGGTTTTCATAATTATTTTTTGTTAAAGCATAGAAATGATATATATATAGGAATAGGAATAGGAATATATATATGTATTGTAATAAAATAATGATTGGAATCTTAAGAATGATAAATTTGAATTTTGGTATATAGCATATTAAGTTTTTTATATATATATATATATAGAGAGAGAGAGAGAGAAAAAAGATGATACTTTTTCATTTGTAAAAAATGTGCAGTTAAAAAATAAATTGAAATTTTATCACAAGATGTAAATTTTCAAAATATTGTTTTTTAGAATGTTGGTTATTATTGTTTTAAGTTTATTTCAATTTTAAATAATTTATAAAATCCAATTTAATAACTTTTTACATAAATTCACTTAACTAATATCATATATATCAAATCAAGCTGTATGCGATATGATAGCCAAGTGGGCAGCGCTAAATGTTTTGATACCGCTGGCTCTAGATTTGAATCCTGGCGGTGGCTTGAATGTTTGTAAGTGGTTCGGAATCCACTTTAAACTTTAGGTCCCGTTCTATAATCCATAGAGGGACAAACCAAATTATGTAATAGGGTGAATATTTTAGCTATAAAGTTTTTAGCATGAATACAAAGAATTTTTTTTTTTTTTTATTTAAAGCATTTTATTTGGGCAAAGTATTTTAAGCATTTAGTCGAGATTTGCATCAATAAGAAATACTAATAGAAATGGACATAAATGTTTGAAATATTTTGAACAAATATTTAATAAGTTATAATTTTTCCATTATCATACAAAATTTGAATACTATTAATTTCTATAGTCTGTTGAGTCTAAGAGCCCTTTTTGAATCTAAATGTTAGTACTGCTTTACAAACGCTATGAGAAAAATCAGACAATAAACTTAATTAATTTTTTAGAAAATTTTATTCGAGGTTTATGAAATTTTCTTTTTCACTAGGAAATTTCAACCAATGTTATATATTTTCTTCTCAATAAAATAATAAAATGATATGTTTTTTATGTAGATTATTTTTAGTAAAAGTATTAGATAATGTTTAGTAAAGTTATAGATTATTTTTAGTAAAGTTATAGATTATTTTTAGTCTGTTAAATTATTTTTCTAAATGTTAATACTACATTACAAAAAGAAAAGAAATGATTTTTACAAAATTTCACTTTGTTGCATTTTTATTTTTGAACCATTTTTTACAATTATTATATTTAAGTAGTTATAAATTACTGGAAGCATTTTATTTTTATTTTTTTTTCTTTTACAATTATTTTAATTCTTTGAAGCATTTTAAGTTTTTTTCCATACTGTTTGCACATTATTACCTGGGAAAATCCTCCAATATTTACACAAATTTCCAGCTGTGTGAAACAGAAAAACGCAACTGTTTGGTGAAATTTCAACAGTGGCGGGGAAAGGTGCCATTTCCTTTGGCCGTGTTTTGCGTAATAAAGAGGGTGTTCCGTAGCAGAACAGAGAAAAGCGCAGGGCTGCATTCTAAATCGGGCATCGTATAAACGCGCGAATTTAGGAGCATTTCTGTTGTGGAGTCCTGGAAGGCAGCGAGCACCATCTGGTTTTGATGGGTAGTGATCCGGCCTTCTTTTTTGAGAACCGCCGATGATGGATACGAACTGCATCGGCTTCATCGTGATCCCTTCGGTATTACCAACCACGCCACATTAGATGCGACGAAGGTAGAGCATCGATATAGTGGAGTATCGAAAGAATGTTCTATTGTTAGACCAAATCCTTTGGTGGGATGGGATGGAAAAAATTATATTATATTGTATTCTAGTATTGATTTAGGTATAATTACATTGCTTTACTGTAATTGATAGAATTAATGACGTAAATATATCGATTCGATTCGAATATATAATAAACATAATGAAACATATAAATATGTATAATATAAACATATTGAAACATAAACATATTCGTATAAACATATCGAAACATATAAAATAATATGTATAATTCATATAAACGTATTAAACATATAAATATATATAATTGCATAAACATGTCGAAACATATATATATATATATATATATATATATATATATATATATATATATAATTCATATAAACATATCGAAACATATAAATATATATATAATTCGTATAAACATATCGAAACATATAAATATATATAATTCGTATAAACATATCGAGACAAATCTTTTAAGTATTTGAAATTAATTATGCAATTTGAAATAAAATAAGGTATTGGTGATGGTCGATAAAATTGTGCAATGATAGAAAGGATAATAATTCAGTTCTATTCAGCTTTATAATATTATTGAATTGATTATTTTGGGTATTTTGTATGAACTGAAAAGAAACCATTCTTGATTAAAACTGTATTATAGAAATTTTAGTCTTTATAAGTAGAAAAAATTATGTTGTATTGCAGTATTATAGTATCGATTTAGGTGTAATTACATTGTTTTACCTGTAATTGGTATAATTAATGACGTAAACATATCGATTCGTATATAAAAACATATATAATTCGTATAAACATTTCGAAATAAAACCATTAAGTATTTGAAATTAATTATGCAATTTGAAATAAAATAAGGTATAGGGGATAGTCGATTAAATTGTGCAATGATAGAAAAGATAATAATTCAGTTCTATTCTGCTTTAAAATATTTTGGAATATTATTGAACTGATATTTTGGATATCTTTGCATGAACTGAAAATAAATCATTCATAAACAAAAACTGTATTGTAGAAAAAAATTATCTTATATTGCAGTATTATAGTATCGATTTAGGTATAATTACATTGTTTTAACTGTAATTGGTATAATTAATGACGTAAACATATCGATTCGTATATAATAACGTATATAACCGTATAATTCGCATGTAATATAGTATATAATCATATAATTCGTATAAACATATCAAAAGACCTTTAAGTATTTGAAATTAATTACTCAATTTGAAATAAGAAATTGGTGATGGTAGATTAAATTGTGCAATAATAGAAAAGATCTGCACTGATAAGAAAGAATATTGAACTGATAATATATCTAACTGATCTTGAAATAATGATAATCTTTATATAAAAGTAGATCAAACCTTGAACCATAGAAAAATATATATCGAATATGCTTTTCGATGTTGATTTAGAAGGTCTTGTAATTTATATCAAACTTATATAATTGAAAAAAAAAAATAATAATGAAAAGTTTTGAGAAAAATTTTTTTTTTTTTTTAAGCTTGTAAATAAATTTTTGATTTTTATCTAACTGGAAATGTTCAATATGGATGATTTAACCAAGTTTGTTTGCTGAAAGTTACAGACAATTGATTTGGAAAAATTTGATGTTGATACATATATACTCGTATATGAAATACCGGAAAGAATAAAACAGAATATAATGAATTATAGTTTTTAAAATGCAATTTTTCTGGGATCAGCATGGTGGGTAAAGAAAGTAAAAAGTTTTACAAAACCGAATTGGGGAAAGAAAAAATTGAAAAAAATTATTTTAAATTTGATGTCATCTTCCAAAATTTAATAAAATATTTTGAAAGGTAGTTTTTTTTATTTACTTATTATTATTATTTTTATTTATTTATTTTTTTTTTTTGTTATATATATTTGCAGGATGCACACGAGATAAAAAAAATATCTTACTTATTTCATTTCTTTGCATATAATAATAATAATTTTGATGAGTGCTATTACATTAATTTTAATGTTTTTTGTATTCGTTGAGATTTTTATATTAACCAAAAAGGAGTAGTTTTTTTTTTTATATTCACAATTAAAAATAAAAATGTTGGAACACAAATGTATATTGATCCAAGCAGGCTTGCGTATCATTTAATGCAATTCTAACAACAGCCTCACGTATTTTGTTCAACGTCAGTGTGTTTTGTTAGATAATATGTATTTATAGCAATACATATAAGAGAAATAAAAAAAATTAAGCAAATAGGAGACCTACATCTAGGCAAGCACGATATCGGCAAAAGATCTGACCTTCTAATGTGCAATAAGTATTTTTATTATATTTTTTAAATGTCTAGACTTTTTAAACTTATGTAGGATTGTACTTCCTGTTTTTAATATTTCACTAAAAAACAAAATAATATTAATTATATTTTTATAAAAAGGACATATAATGAAGCAATGCTTTATTGTATGAAAGATTAAATATTTTTTTTGTATTTCAGCAGCATTTTTAATTTTTATTTCTTAAATTTAAAAATGTGGATTTGGTGTTCACAAAAGCAGTAACGTCAAATGAACTTCTGCAACATAATCTTATTCGAGTATATAATTAAAATATTACATTAATTTTTAGTGCGATGCAGTTTGACATTCAAAGTAAAATTTTTAGGTAGAGTAAAATTATATTTTACTTTTAAGCAAGTAATATAAAATAAATTTTTTAAACTCAATTCCTACTTTTTTTTTCACTCTAATGCAGAAAGTCCTTTATAAATAATTTTAATTCATTTTTTTAAGTTTATCTGGCGCCATCTATTGGTAGATATATGCAATTTAAATATATAAAAAAAACTAAAATTAATTAATTAAATTTAATTACTGAATTAATATTTGAAAAAACTGTATTAACATCAAGTGCCATCCACTGCAAGTTCAAAAAATGTATTTGAACTTGAGTGGATGAATAAAAATATTTTATGAACGATTGAAAATTTGAACAAGATATATATAGGGAGAGTGTGAGCTAATAGTAGGAATTGAAAAAGGACAAATTTTTATTAACACTTTGTAATACCTAAAAAATATTTGATAGTGTAATTTTATCAACGATTATTCTTATGAATTTATCTAAACGCATTAATTAAATTGCTAAATATGATTGAAACATATGGGAACTCCAGGCAATATATGAATTCGTTTATCTTCTAATTGTTTCTTTTAAAAGGACTTATTTTAAGGCATTGGATTATTCGTGAAAAATTAAATATTTTTTAAGTAAAAAAACATCAAGAAATATTTTTAGTTAAGAAAATTGTTTTTCTTATTTGCAAATATTTTAAAAAGTATTAATAAATAAAAAGATAGTACATATTTATTAGTCTTATTTTTTAATAACATAACATTTCTTTAACGTCAATAATATAATTTTTTTTTTTTTTTTTTTTGACACGTGAAAAAAAAAAAGTTTTTAAATGGGATATCGGAAATAAAAAAATACACAGAAAACTTTCTTTTGAGCCTGAAATGTAAAAAAAAGAAAAGTATTTATTTCATCAAGATTTTCTTTCTTTCTTTTCCCCCCATTTTTTTATGTGTGTGGGGGGGTTGTATAATTTTCAGTATTGTAATGGTTATTCAACTGGAACATTACAATAAAATTGAAATGTAGGAAAGGGGAAGGCATTGTGATGTTTTCAAATTCAGCATGCAGTTGCGACTTGTCTTATAGATTTTTTTTTCATATATAATAATTAAATTTATGTGGTATATATATTTGTAGAAAAGCGGAAAAAAATTGTTTATAAGAATGAGCATGTAGGTGCATAACGGTAGCGGAAAAAATTTGTATTTAATCAAATAATTATTAAACATATATTTTGTCTTTCAATAATAAATTAATAACCAAAAATATTAAGACCAAAAGTAAAAATTAAAAATTTCCAAGACTGTTTCTTCTGAAAATACATGGGATGGAAATTATTAATTAACCTTCATTTGGTAGTGAAACAAAATAATAAAAATATAAAAAACATATATTTTGTCTTTTAAAAGAAAAATATTCAAAAAAAGAATTAAAAATTTCAAGACTGTTTCTTCTGAAAATGTTGATGGAAATTATTAATTAACCTTCATTTGGTAGTGGAAAAAAAGAAAAAAAAAACTGTTTGTTGAAAAAGACACCGTATCCCAAACATGTCATCCCGCAAATAAAAAACCGTGCTGCACAAAAATACGCCATTGAGAAGTTCAAAAACAGCCGTTTCCTCGCATTAGCACATCACGACTTAATTTACACATATGTAATCATATTTATGGATACGGCACGGTGACTTTATTTTCATCTCCGCTTTAGACAGCATGAGGAAGGAGAGGAACCCATCTTATAGATAAGAATAGATTGGGACAGAGATGCTTAATTTAGAAAGAAGCCCAAAGCCTGGCTCCACGGCTCTTTTTAATGACTGAACCTTGTTAAGAGCGTTTTGGGGCTTTATGCATCACCCCCTGAGACCAGAACTTCGCCAATAGGTTGTCTGGTAAACAAGTGTATACGAAGGCGGTTTTAGAAGGCACACTCTCTCTACCATCTTTTTTTTTATTTTTTTATTTTCCTCCGTTTTAAATGTAGTTTGAAAGAGCTCAGTGATTTTGAAATAATTCGGGTTTAGTAGTAGTGATTCATTTCTTTCATGAAAAATAAAAGTATGGGTTCCGTCGTTTGTTACCGGCGGGGATATCATTTCGTACCCTAGCACTGAATTTTTATGATCTTTTCGTATTCACTGGTGTTTCGTAAACAGGAGATTGCTTTGTGTAATTTATTGCATCCATCAAAAAATGAATTATTTGATATTGGGAAATTTTATTACTCAATAAAAACCACATAATAATATTAATAATGATTTTAATGAAATATAATATATTTTTTATTTACTAGATGTTTTTCTTAATATAAAATTAGTTAAATATTATTTATGACGCTATGAGTTCAAACTAAACGTTTGGAATGTTAAGAAGACTGCTAGATATTTTTAAAAAATACGTAAGAAATAATAATACTAATCAAATTTACGATTTTCAAATAATGTTATAAATAAAAAGGAAATAATAAAAAAATTCAGTTTAAAAAAATTTAATTAATCCAAGTTCTTGAATCTAACTAAGCCATCAAAAAGTTATAAAGATTTCGATTTCTCACATTTCTTTTGGCTTTCGTATTGGGAAATTTGGGCAAATATTTATTCAATTAATATTTATATGAATTTGTTTTTAATGTTTCATGAATTAACGTGTAGCATTTTTCGGATGATTTACATTTGTAAAAAATAATTAATATTCGCCATTTATTATTTAAATTGATTTTGTAGATATGAAGACAAGTTCACTTTTATTTCATATTTTATTTTTTCATTTGTATCGGTATTATAAAGTACAAGTTTTACTAAACTTTAAAAGTCTTGAGCTATTTTAAAAAATAAAGACAAAGTGAGAATCTGTTTCAAACCACTGATGCAATATTATTATAATTTTCTTTAATGCTTTAATTTTTATGATATAATTTGACGCCTTTTTTAAATAATCAATCTTTTGATTAGTACCGTTCGATATTTTTTATAAAATTTACCTTTGTTATGTATTTTGTGCTATGCATCTAATTTGGTATCAATTTGAAGAATAATCAGCGATAAAATTAAGATCGGTCTGCTGAAGTTAGTTTCTGTTTTAAAATATGTTCTGACATTTGTATACGTGCCTTAGTATTTAAGCAGAAGAAAAACAATTACCCGTGTTGGATATCTCTTGAGTTTAAATTTTAGAATAAGTTCTGCGTTAAAAGCAATTAAAACCAAACAAAAAATTATTAAAAGTAAAACTATAAATTTTATTTGAGATTATTAATCAAATAGAAATGATGAAACTATTGTGTGTTTTAACTTTTAACCACGCATATTAGATTCATTTACTAATTCAAAACTTAAATTGTTCTTTTAGTATCAGTTTGTGTTTTTACAGTTTGGAATGAAGGTTTATTATTCTTTTTTTAAAAAAATATTATTTATTCATTTCTATGTCTTCATCTTATTTGTAAGATCCTATTTCTTTATTAATGAATAAAATACTTGGAATAATTCTAAAAAAAAAAAAAATCATTAATATCTCTGGCACATTTTTATAACTCATTTTACTATTAAACCAGCCAACAAAGTTAATTACAAACTTCAGTATATACTTCATGTTTTGTAAAACTTAAGATATATATATTTACGTTAAAAATTTCAATCCGTTAATGGCTTTATTTCTTGGTTGTAATTTAATCAACTTCAGCCTTGTCGCTATATGGTCCTTTTGTGCGCATTTTACCTAATTAGACCGAGACCTACAGTGGATACCGAACCACTATCAAACATCCATGCCACCGTTAGGATTCGGACCCTGAAGCCTGGTACCAAAGGCCAGAGCGCTAGCCAATTGACCATCAGGCCGCACAATGATGGGGAGGGGGGGGGGGAAAAAGCTACACTTTTGATGAATTTACATCATGAAGTTGACTATAAACTAAAAACTATACATTACTAAGACGTTGTTTGTCTTGTATGATGAAAGTAAATTGTTTCACATACTTCTAAATAGGTAAAATTAAAATTTCTTACTGATTACACAAGTTTATGTTCAACGGCGTTTGAAAATGAATTACTAGTTTTTTTTTTAAGTTAAGCTATTACTAGTTAATTTTTTTTTATTCTTGTTTCCATTTATTGTTATCAGAATTATCAACATATTGTAGATGGATCTGGAGAATTCGCATTTTAACGTAATTAAAATTCATAATTGCATCTAATAAAAAATATATAAGGGTATATGCAAACAATTCATGGTATAAGTACGTATTTCTTCATTCCGCATTGCTTAACTCATAAATGTAGCTATCAAACTTAAACTATGAAATGATACGAGATATCATATACGGTAAAGAAAAAAATAATTGTTATTTTTTTTTAATATATATTCGCAACTTATTTCCGTTATTATTTTAGAATGCCCATAACTGTATATCAACTACATCCTGTTGAATTTCAGCGCGTTTAGCTTACCAGCAAAACTCAGCCTTGAGACGTCATTAACCACAGAATCAATGTAACCAATTACAAGACAGCCTTAGAGTCCTGTTGCTCGGTTCGTACCGTTTTTTTCTGGCTTACGTTACGACGTGATTGAGATTAACCGGAAAGCCGGAAGTGCACCACATGGTATGAAAGGGGTTGGAAGGCGAGCGAACGTCTGTCTTGCAGAACTGAGGGTGTAAAAGAAAAAAGAGAAATAAGGCTATTTACAACACTCATTTGGAACGGGTTCAGTAAGGGTCTAGGAAATATCCAGCCGCACCTGAATGTGTTGTGACAGCTCCTATAATTTCTGTTGTCACTGGGGTTGCTAGATTTGCCAACTTGCGAATAAAGAATATTTTGTTCGAATTTGAATTCGAATGGTCCGTGATTTGCATATGCATAAATACCTTGAGTTGCATACATAAGGCAGACCAGTTTGTGTCAAAGAATACGGCTCTGTTTAATCTAATCCAGAGAATTTAATTTTATGTATGTTTCGTGCTATTTATTTTTTTTTAATCATTAGTTGTGCCTTTAAACTGTAACATGTCTTTATTTTGAATTATTCAAACTTTTTTTTTAATGAAATATAATTTGTGGTAAATATTTCGTTGTAAATTTTAATTCGAATAATATTGTGCTATTGAAAAGAAAAAGATAAACTACAATTCTACAATTAGAATAGAGTTTTTTTAAAAAATATCAATTTTTTTCACCATGCATATCTAACTATTTAAATGTGATCTTGCGCGTATTTGTGTGTGTGTGTGTGTGTGTTTTTAATATACATATTGATTTTGAGTTATGTTGTAAAAAGTCCTGCGAAACATGGCATAAAATTACCTTTTATCCCTTTTTTCATCTGCACTTTGTCCTCCACTTTTTACATCGTAGCATTGATTTCAGATATTTTACATATAGCTCAAAAGAATTTGAATAATGAAAAAGATTCTAGTGTAAGCCAATATTATGTTAAATTAAAGTGAAATTTAAAATTCTTCTTGATTTTATTTAAAGAAAGAATATCGGCCACGATAAAAAAAAAATATTTCCTGGTACATCGTATTTCTAAGCCATAAATTTTAAGGAAATTATTGCGATATAAATTTAATTTTTACGCCTACTGCATTAACATTGAAGAAACTTAGCACTACTAGTAAAACAGAAAAATGCAATGAGAAATATTATTTATTGGTTTAATAACGATTATCATAGAGTATAGCTAGTGTGCAGGAGAGTTCAGGCCCGAATCCGCTGTTGGGAGTCCATTTCACTGCATCAGAAATAAAGAAATTCGATAACGATTTAGATCATAAGCATTCGTATTGGCACTGTCTTTTCATCACCTTTCGGTGGCTTGTTCGCGGTAAATATAAGTTGAGCAATAGGGAAATAAAAACACCTTAAAATAAATATGCTCAAATATTTATAGTCTTACTGACTATAATTCTTGTTCAACAGTTTTATTTTTCCAACGTAATCGTAAGCGGCCTGCGTGGCCAAGTGTTTAGCACTCTGATCTTTTTGGTATCCCAGGCTTGGGATTCGAACCCCGGTGGTATGGACGTTTGTGAGTGGTTCAGAATTCACTTTAAACTGTAGATCCGGTCTATTTAGCCCTCGTGTGTACAAGATAACCTTTTGTGCGACAAGCCAAATTCATAATTAGTTCAACGTAAATCGCAATATTCGTTGGAAGCTATACTTCTTTGATATTATAAAAAATATTTAATTCGACCTTTTAATGTATAAATAAGAAATATTGTGACACTATAAAATAGCAGAATATAAAAAGCTTTGTTTTGAAACAAAAAAATTTCAGCATTTTTTTCTCGTTGTTGTCTTTCGCACAAAATAAAACCAATATATTATCAATATATTGAAATAATAAATTAAAAAATAAATTTAGTTTCAAATAATTATGTATTCATAGAAATCTGCAATCTGTTATTAGATATATTAATCAGGATACTCAGTCGTGATTACACCTTCAGAAGTTCCAGTTCATCCTGACTTCATTATCCTCATTATTTATGGTCGCGATATGTGATAATATGTCTTCAGCAAAAACAATGAGACATTATGCTGAGACACACGACTGCAAGGTACCGCGTGAGTACCTGTCAAAAGAAAAATCGCCACATACCTCGATGATAGATGCTACATTTTTAACGACTCTCGGATCTCTAATGTCCCGCCGTTTAGACTTTGGAATTAATGATTCCGACGATAGCTCAACGAATGTGGAAGTGTTCCGGCAACCGCGGAAGGTATGTTGGCATCGTCCCTGGAATGCATAGCGCACGGTTCTTGAGTCTATGTCCCCCCCATCTCGACTGACGCATTTGTCATGCTTGCTTTACAAATTATTTAATTTTTTCCTTGTTTCGAATTGGATACTGAACACCGGTCTCTTTGACAGAATAGCGAAATGCTGTTTTGCAGTGGGGGTATATTTGTCTTGGGTTGTTATGGCTCTGCATTCGTTATTATTATTTGGGTTAGGTGAGAATGAACAGAAATTTATCTTTTTGGATGGCGCGTGATTTTAGGGCCTTAATGTGTCATTAGTTTTGTTAGGTATGTGATTCTTTCATTTTTTTTTTTTTTAAAGTAGAAAATTAAGTATGGTATTTGCTTATTTTGTTTGCTTGTGTTGACATTTTTGTGGTTGGTGTATTTAGTTGAAAAAATTTGAGAAAGTATTTTGGTGCAGTTGTTTGATTATGCAGATCTCTGAAACGAATTTTGTATTTTTGTATTTCACAAAAATTATTTATACATTTATATCACACAAAAAAATTCTTTGGTTTTTGTAAAAGAATTTTACATTTAATTATCTTAATCAAATTCTTTATGTGGCTTTTATAATAATATCAATTATGCATCTATTAACATTAAAAAATAAATGAAAATTTTCCTATTAGTAAAAAAAAACTTGTACTGAAATCAAATAATATATTCTAGATATTCTTACCATTTACATTATTTAACAATGTTAAAAAATTATCTACAAATGATTAGTTTAATGAATCTTGATCCTTTTGTTTAATCTCGAGACTCTTTATAATCGAGAAAAATGAGCTAATAATCCCTTTCTTTTAATTTTCTTTAAAGAAATTATTATGACCATATTAATTATGTATTTCATTTGCAGCCAAGAACAAAAAATATCTATATGTATAAACTGCATATTGTAAAAGTTTTGAAGGGAATTCTTACAAAAAATATGTAGATATTTAAACGTTATGTACGTTATAAGGGATCAAAAAATATATTGAGATATTGCAACATACGGATATTTTTAATTGCAAACATAGGGCCCCATGTGCTGCAATTACTCACTCACCCCAATAAATTCTGTAGTGATATCCTATAAGAAGAGCTAACTTTCTTTTTATCCAGATGTAAAAGCATGTTATGTTAAGCAAATCTAGGTTATGTACGTATTATATGTAATGCAATAATATGAATTCTCACTTAAAGTATGTGTGGATTAGAGATTTTAAAGTGAATTGAATTTAACATTTCATAAATAAAGAATACAACAGATGTATATTGTTTTAGAAGTGAGAGTTCAGTGAAATTTCATTTATTTTAACCCTTTAAGAGGCTGCAATAATATTTATTTCAAGGTTTTTCTAGGAGACAGAGTATGTTGGCAGCGCCTAAATAGTGAACCAAAGTATATTATCTCGCATGTCATTACTTTTTATAAGCAAGTAATGGATGTTATTTTTATTGATGTGAAGTGCTGAAGCAATGTTAACTGTAAAATGTTAAAGGGAATCATTTATTTGTGTAAACAAAAATTGAGAAATTGTTCACTTTAACTATCTGGTGGTTTGGTACATTACTGAGAGAAATTTTTAATTAATGTTATCGTTTTGTATATTATGATTTTGAAATCAAATATTACACTAGATGAAGTGATTTTTTTTTCTCAAGGAAACTTTTATTGGAAAGTGTAGTGTGCAGATTCTTGTTGTTTTATTTATCAAAAGTCATTGACATCTTGTAGGCCATCTTGTATAAGAAAATATAAATGATCTATGGTATCAGATTAGTGTTAAGAGGCTTTTTATAATATGGTTTATTTTTAATTAATAATTTTATAATGAATTAATAAAACAAGAGTAAATAAATTGATGATGTAGTTTTTATAATTATTTTTAAATCAAGTTAAAGTGTTTAAATGTAAAATATCAACATTCTGTGAATTAAACTAATTTCAAGGGAGTTCTGTTTGTACTAATGGAAATACAATTTAATTAATTTTTTGGTTTTTATTGTGTGTAATCGTCTAATATTTGTTTAATAGCAATACATTGG